>CM049884.1:1347500-1542500 GCA_027474115.1 Schizopygopsis malacanthus | reverse complement strand
CTCGTTTCATTACTGGACGGATCAGTGTTTATGAATGAATGATTCAGTGACTCACACAAGATTGACTCGTTTCATTACCGGACGAATCAGTGTTTATGAATGAATGATTCAGTGACTCACACAAGATTGACTCGTTTCATTACCGGACGAATCAGTGTTTATGAATGAATGATTCAATGACTCACACAAGATTGACTCGTTTCATTACCGGACGAATCAGTGTTTATGAATGAATGATTCAATGACTCACTCAAGATTGACTCGTTTCATTACTGGACGAATCAGTGTTTATGAATGAATGATTCAATGACTCACTCAAGATTGACTCGTTTCATTACTGGACGAATCAGTGTTTATGAATGAATGATTCAATGACTCACTCAAGATTGACTCGTTTCATTTCTGGTCGATTCAGTGTTTATGAATGAATGATTCAATGATTCACACAAGATTGACTCGTTTCATTACTGGACGAATCAGTGTTTATGAATGAATGATTCAATGACTCACTCAATGATTGACTCGTTTCATTACTGGACGAATCAGTGTTTATGAATGAATGATTCAGTGACTCACACAAGATTGACTCGTTTCATTACTGGACGAATCAGTGTTTATGAATGAATGATTCAGTGACTCACACAAGATTGACTCGTTTCATTACTGGACGAATCAGTGTTTATGAATGAATGATTCAGTGACTCACACAAGATTGACTCGTTTCATTACTGGACGAATCAGTGTTTATGAATGAATGATTCAATGACTCACTCAAGATTGACTCGTTTCATTACTGGACGGATCAGTGTTTATGAATGAATGATTCAGTGACTCACACAAGATTGACTCGTTTCATTACCGGACGAATCAGTGTTTATGAATGAATGATTCAGTGACTCACACAAGATTGACTCGTTTCATTACCTGGACGAATCAGTGTTTATGAATGAATGATTCAATGACTCACACAAGATTGACTCGTTTCATTACTGGACGAATCAGTGTTTATGAATGAATGATTCAATGACTCACTCAAGATTGACTCGTTTCATTACTGGACGAATCAGTGTTTATGAATGAATGATTCAATGACTCACACAAGATTGACTCGTTTCATTACTGGACGAATCAGTGTTTATGAATGAATGATTCAATGACTCACTCAAGATTGACTCGTTTCATTACTGGACGAATCAGTGTTTATGAATGAATGATTCAATGACTCACACAAGATTGACTCGTTTCATTACTGGACGAATCAGTGTTTATGAATGAATGATTCAGTGACTCACACAAGATTGACTCGTTTCATTACTGGACGAATCAGTGTTTATGAATGAATGATTCAATGATTCACACAAGATTGACTCGTTTCATTACTGGACGAATCAGTGTTTATGAATGAATGATTCAATGACTCACACAAGATTGACTCGTTTCATTACTGGACGAATCAGTGTTTATGAATGAATGATTCAGTGACTCACACAAGATTGACTCGTTTCATTACTGGACGAATCAGTGTTTATGAATGAATGATTCAGTGACTCACACAAGATTGACTCGTTTCATTACCGGACGAATCAGTGTTTATGAATGAATGATTCAATGACTCACTCAAGATTGACTCGTTTCATTACTGGATGAATCAGTGTTTATGAATGAATGATTCAATGACTCACTCAAGATTGACTCGTTTCATTACCGGACGAATCAGTGTTTATGAATGAATGATTCAATGACTCACACAAGATTGACTCGTTTCATTACTGGACGAATCAGTGTTTGAATGAATGACTCGTTTCAACTGGACGAATCTCACTCAAGATTGACTCGTTTCATTACCGGACGAATCAGTGTTTATGAATGAATGATCAAGATTGACTACACATCAATGATTGACTCGTTTCATCACAAGATTGACTCGTCGAATCAGTGTTTATGAATGAATGATTCAATGACATTCACTCAAGATTGACTCGTTTCATTACTGGACGAATCAGTGTTTCAGTGAATGAATGATTCAGTGACTCACACAAGATTGACTCGTTTCACACAAGATTGACTCGTTTCATTACTGGACGAATCAGTGTTTATGAATGAATGATTCAATGACTCACACAAGATTGACTCGTTTCATTACTGGACGAATCAGTGTTTATGAATGAATGATTCATGACTCACACTGGACTGAATCAGTGTTTATGAATGAATGATTCAATGACTCACTCAAGATTGACTCGTTTCATTACTGGACGAATCAGTGTTTATGAATGAATGATTCAATGACTCACACAAGATTGATTCATTACACGAATCAGTGTTATGAATGAATGATTCAATGACTCACACAAGATTGACTCGTTTCATTACTGGACGAATCAGTGTTTATGAATGAATGATTCATGACTCACACAAGATTGACTCGTTTCATTACGGACGAATCAGTGTTATGAATGAATGATTCATGACTCACACAAGATTGACTCGTTTCATTACTGGACGAATCAGTGTTTATGAATGAATGATTCAATGACTCACTCAAGATTGACTCGTTTCATTTGACGAATCAGTGTTTATGAATGAATGATTCATGACTCACACAAGATTGACTCGTTTCATTACTGGACGAATCAGTGTTTATGAATGAATGATTCAATGACTCACTCAAGATTGACTCGTTTCATTACTGGACGAATCAGTGTTTATGAATGAATGATTCAATGACTTCAAGATTGACTCGTTTCATTACTGACGAATCAGTGTTTATGAATGAATGATTCAATGACTCACTCAAGATTGACTCGTTTCATTACTGGACGAATCAGTGTTTATGAATGAATGATTCAATGACTTCAAGATTGACTCGTTTCATTACGGACGAATCAGTGTTTATGAATGAATGATTCAATGATCGACTCACTGACAAGATCCTGGGAACTCGTCTGACTCATTACCGGACGAAGTGTCAGTGTGCTTATGATGAATGAATGATTCAATGACTCACACAAGATTGACTTGTTTCATGACTGGACGAATCAGTGTTTATGAATGAATGATTCAAAGACAAATACATGTTTAACAGGCCCTCTTCACCAACTAAAAAAGATGTGCAGAAGGAATTTAAATTTGAATTTTACAACGAGTATCCGATTCCTGTCTTTAAGTTTCCGATTCTTGAATTGGAATTGATTTTTGATTCCCAACCGTATAAGCAAGCAAACAAACAAAACCCCTACCTCATAACGGAATCGTCAAAGTCCAGGGCTGCGTTTCCCAAAAGCATCGTAAGCCTAAAACGTTCGTAAAGACTGATCCTCAGACAGTATACAGAATTAACCAAATTTTACCATAAGTTAAATATGTTAAGTTTCTACAATATATAAATATATTGTCGAGACTTAATTTCCTGTAAAGCTACTTTGCAATGATTGTATCTTAAAAAGCGCTATAAAAATAATTTTGAATTGAATTTAATATTAATGTTTCCCAAAAGCATCGTAACTTAAGTACCACTTGAAAATCATCGTAGATCGACGAGTGCTTGAGAGTAATCGTAATGCCTTACGTGCATCTTAAGAAGACAGAAGTATGAGGTCCCCTGCAGGACAATCGGTAGATTACACCGTTAACTTTATTCAAGTGCAATGTGATTATAATTAAAGCTTTTGATTGTACTTTATTGTACACTTTTTAGCATTTGGTTTTTAAAATGAAATTAAATAAAGGGCAGAAAACAACTCAACAAAAAATGCACATCTAAACTAAATCACTGAACAAAAAAAATTATAAAATGAGTAATGTAGGAAATATGCTTCAAAGACTGGGAAAAATATGGATAAACGCATAAAAATCTGTCAATGGCTTGCTGACGTGCACGAAAACCAGCCATGTGTTGGACCCGGAAATAACGTCTCTATACTACATATACTTTTATATAGTGTAGTTTTAATCTACAAGTACAATATTAATGTAGGCTGCTCTATATACAAAATATATTATATAATAATATTATGTTTTATTATTAATATTATTAAGTCAAATAAAGATGGAAGAGATGTGTTTTTAGCCGTTTCTTGAAGATGGTAAGGATTCAGCTGCTGGGATTGAGTTCGAGGTCATTCCACCAGATGGGAACAGTTAATGTAAAAGTCTGTGAAAGTGATTTTGTCTCTCTTTGGGATGGTACAGTAATGCGTCGTTCACTAAGCTTCTAGAGGGCACATAAGTCTGAAGTAATGAATTTAGGTAAAGAGGTGCTTCTGTAGGCAAACATTAATGCCTTGAATTTAATGCATTGAGCAGCTATTGGTAGCCAGTGCAAATTGATGAACAGATGTGTGAAGTGTGTTCTTTTCGGCTCATTAAAGATTAATCTTGCAGCGGTATTTTGTATTAATTGTAGAGGTTTGATGGAACTGGCTGGAAGAACTGAAGAGAGAGCATTGCAATAGTCAAGTCTGGACAGAACAAGAGCCCGAACAAGGAGTTGTTGGATGTTCCTGATCTTCTTAATATTATATAATGCAAATCTACAGGACCGGCCAGTTTTAGTAATGTGGTCTGTAATTCAGCTGATCATCAATCACAACTCCAAGGTTTCTGGCTGTTTTTGAAGGAGTTATGGTTGATGCACGAAAACCAGCCGAATTGGAAGGTGAAATTGTGATGAAACGATGGGTTTGCTGAAACCACAAGCTTTATATAGTGTAGTTCTGTTTTAATCTACTTAGCTAGGTTTAGTTGAAGGTGAAGGTCCTTCATCCAGCTAGAAATGTCCGCAAAATATATTATATAATAATATTATGTTTTATTATTAATATTATTAGACGAGCTGAGATGCGAGCAGCTATCATGTGTTTTTCAGATCATCAGGAGGGAATGAGAGGTAGAGTTGAGTGTCATCAGCTGGGATTGAGTTAGCAGTGATATGAAAAGCCATGTTTACGAATGACAGAACCTAGTGAAGCCATGTAGACAGAAAAGAGAAGTGGTTCAAGAACTGAGCCCTGAGGCACCCCAGTATCTAGATGTTGCGACTTTGATACCTCACCTCTCCAATATACCTTGAAGTTCACTAAGACCTATAGAGGGCACTGAGAGGTAAGAGTCTGAAGTAATGAATTTAGGTAAACCACTGGAGTGCGGTTCCTGAGATGCCCTTTCTCATCTTGAATTTAAGGGTTGACAGGAGGATCTGGTGGTTGACCGTATCAAAAGCAGCAGATAGATCCAGCAATATAAGTAATGAAGACTTGGAAGCCGTTCTTGCAAGTCTTAGATCTTCAACAACTGAGAGCAAGACAGTTTCGGTTGAATGTCCACTTCTGGAGCCAGATTGGTTGCTGTCCAGGAGGTTGTTCTGTGTGAGAAAGGCAGTGACTTGGTTGAACACAACTCGTTCAAGTGTTTTTGCAATGAAAGGTAGAAGGGAAACCGGTCTATAGTTCCCTAAAAGAGTTGGGTTAAGAGTGGGTTTCTTAAGAAGTGGGGTTATACGAGTCTGTTTAAATGCTGAGGGGAAAAATTCCAGTGTGAAGGGATGTGTTAACGATGTGAGTGAGTGTAGGAACAACTGCAGGAGAAATAGCTTGAAGGAGATGAGATGGAATAGGATCAAGCGGACAAGTAGTATGTATAGTATATTAATATTATACTTATTACTTATATACTTATTATACTTATTATTATATTATATATATTATATTATCGAGCTGTTTGGAACGCAGCATTAGGTTAACATTTAATTAACGAGTGTGTTCTACAATTAAGAGTCATTCTATAAATGGACATTTCAGCACTTGGCCAACGGACAGCAACTCCTAAGCACCTAAAGCAGGGCTGCGTGTGATTGTGTTAAGTGCAGTTTTGATAAACGCACATGAACATTTGTAAAATGACTCGTAGAAAACACTCTTAAGTGTTTACGAATGACCAAAGATCCATGTAGACAGAAAGAGAAGTGGTTATTGGGAAACCCGGCCTAGATGTTGCGGAGCAATTCACCTCTCCAATATACCTTGAAGGACCCTGAGAGGTAAGAGTAAAGTGACTGTCCTCTTGATCTTTCTCAGCGCGTGGCTCTCTGAAGATGAAGATCCCGTGATCTCTCGGGTCAACCGGAGAATCGCTGGGGTCACTGGTCTACAACTGCACAGTGTTTTTGCAATGAAAGGTAGAAGGGAAACCGGTCAGCAGAGGAGCTCCAGGTATTGAGGGGAAAAATTCCACTGTCTTAGCTTGAAGGAGATGAGATGGAATAGGACAAACATTAGGTTAACATTTAATTAACACTACGCTATAAATGGACATTTAGCAACTCCTAAGCACCTAAAGCAGGGCTGCGTGTGATTGTGTTCTTAAGTGCCAAAGATCCATCGTTATTGGGCATTTCAAGATCTTTCTCAGCATGAAGATCCCGTGATCTCTGAACTAAAGCCTACACAAACCACTACGATTCATCTGCATCTGCTGTACATAACAGACCAGTACATAACAGAACTGCGTTAGATCGGATCTCTACCCCCGGGGCTTGTACCATGATGAACAAATTCAGAGTTACAGGATTAGTTTCAAGTTGACAAAACCAAACCACTCCAATCCGGCTTTGTTGGTCCCATGATGCTGATCATCAACTTTCTTTGTCAACTCAGGCTGTGATCCCGAGTTTGTGTGACATCACTGGTGAACAGCCAATCACAACACAGAACACGTGTGATTCATTCTCGCGAGAGAGCCTGCGAGATTCAAAACTCTTTTCTTAAAGGTTAAGAGATTAAACAACGAGGAATTTAAACACATTTCCACTGAAGTACTTGTCCATGAAAGAGGACAAATAAAAGACATGATCTTGCTCTATTAGTGCAGTCACGAGTGAAACTTGTGAAGTTAGTTTATATAGTTGATAATACAGTAAATAGCAATAGAGACTTTAACATGTAAGGTCACATGCAGCCATTATTTAAGTGTTATCTATTGATTCTACCACTTATTTATATTACATATGATCTATATATTTTAATATTCATTTAAAATAAATGCTTTATAATTATTGTTAACCTAAAAGTGTTTGAGTGTAATGGACTGATAATAATATAAATCATATTATAATTATATAAATCATATGTAAATTGTAAATGTAACGCTGTAGATCCGGTACGGGAAGAAGGAGGCGGGAACCGGCGAACATTTAAAACACATTTAATAACAAAATAAACCAAACCTAACAGAAAAGCGGCAGCCCCTCACGGACGACTGCCGCAAACAAAACACAAACTAAAATCCAGGCCTGGTCCTCTCTCGCCTTCCACTGTTGTCACTCCTCCTTTTATTCCTTCCGGAGCTCCTCCGTGGGACTCGAGACCGGTGAGTGGCGCAGGTGTCGTTCATTATCATTCACTCCACCGGCCTCGCTCCGTTCCCACGGCTCTCGGCCCCGCCCCACTCGTCACATACCCCCATCGCCCCTCGCAGGCCGGGGGGTACCCACGAGACTGCGCTCTACTCCCCCCCTCCCCCCTCTCCTGGGGGGAGCCCGTCAGGGCGGCCGCGGCGTACCTGGGGGTAAGGACAGACGAGGCGAGAGAAAGGAGACGGAAGGATGAGGAGTGACAGAGACGAGAGAGGGGAGAGAGGAAAAAAAAAAAAAAATCTCGGTCCGGTTCCCGGACACACTGCCGCTCGGTCCTCAACCAACTGAGCGGCTCACTCGCGGTGCCATGCGATGGTACTGGACCTCTTTGGTGGACGGCCCGATGCCCCTCCGCCTCCTGGCGGCCGGCGATGGCTCCTCCTGTCGAGGGCAGCCGGCAGCGAGTCCCCCGTTCCCTGCTCCTCCACCAACCTGGCGGATGGCAGCAGGCTCCGGCCCACTGGCGAACGGCGCCGACTCCTCCGCTCCCTCTTGGATGGCAGCCACCCCTCCTCGTCCCAGGAGCACGGCAGCGAGTCTTCCGTCCCACCTGTTCTTCTTTTGCTCCAGCACCACCGCTCCGGGCAGCCACTGGCGGTCTCCGCCACTTCCTGCTGCCCGATCTCCTCAGCACCGCGATCCCACTCAGCAGCGAGGGCTCTCTGACAGCGTGTCCCTCCTTCATCCCGGGTTTTGGCACCAATGTAACGCTAGATATATACGGGAAGAAGGAGGCGGGAACCGGCGAACATTCAAACACATTTAATCAAATAAACAAACACAAATGAAAAGCGGCAGCCCCTCACGGACGACTGCCGCACACAAAACATAAACTAAAACCCAGGCCTGGTCCTCTCTCCTCTTCCACTGTTGTCACTCCTCCTTTTATTCCTTCCGGAGCTCCTCCGTGGGACTCGAGACCGGTGAGTGGCGCAGGTGTCGTTCATTATCATTCACTCCACCGGCCTCGCTCCGTTCCCACGGCTCTCGGCCCCGCCCCACTCGTCACAGTAAATATCATTAAATCCAGACAATAATGTTGTAATATTTTAAAGTTGACTTTTAATTTGTTGGAAGATAAACTGGGGAGTCAGACATGTCACTTTGCTCACATCTGATTGGTCTAATTACATTTTGAGATCTCTAAACCGGAACATAACCTGCCCCGGAGCGGGTTAGCTCTGCAGTGTAAGTTATTATGGTTATTATATACTTTCATGGTACCTAAAACCCAGGATCGGTGCAAACTAAACTGAAACTTACCTGGCTAGCAGCTCATCCAGCATCACAATACAGGCCCCAGAAGTGTTTGATACAAACTTTGCTTCAGATGCCATCAGTGTCCAAAACCAAATTCACCCAAAACTGTATTAACTTAAAATCTTCTGAGAGGTGACAGAGGAAGCCAAGGAAGAGCAGAAAGCATGTGATGAAGTGATGGTCATGAAAAAGCCAGCAGCGTTTATTGAACAATCTCAGTGGCGTATGTTTCAATGCTCAGACCTCCAGAAGCAAAGACCAGGGAAAATGACTGCTTCACAACAGTGACGCCTGTGACCATTAAACCTTGAAGAGGAGACGTTCTCTTACATGTGAAGACAAATATACAGTGAAACCACACAATCAGAAGACTAAACAACAATAGCAAGCATTTCAAGAGCAAGGAAAAGTACTAAAATACAAATGAATAAATTATGATCAAATTTAATAATAACAAAAATTATATGATATTTTGTGATTATTAATTATAAATGAAAAAACAAAACAGATGTATGTAAGCTCTGTTGAAATACTTGAAGCTCTCTCTCTCTCTCTCTCTCTCTCCCTCTCTCTCTATCTCTCTCTCTCTCTCTCTCACTCTCTCTCTCTCTCTCTCTCCCTCTCTCTCTCTCTCTCTCTCTCTCTCTCTCTCCCTCCCTCTCTCTCTCTCCTCTCTCTCTCTCTCGCTCCCCCTCTCTCTCTCTCTCTCTCTCTCTCTCTCTCTCTCTCTCTCTCTCTCCCTCCCTCTCTCTCTCTCTCTCTCTCTCTCTCTTTCTCTCTCTCTCTCTCTCTCTCTCTCTCTCTCTCCTCTCTCTCTCTCTATCTCTCTCTCTCTCTCCCTCTCCCTCTCTCTCTCTCTCTCTCTCTCTCTCTCTCTCTCTCTCTCTCTCTCTCTCTCTCTCTATATATATATATATACATTATTTTTTAAGTGGCCCTTGGTCATTATTTTGTATTTTTTAATGCTATGGAAGTCAATGGCTACCAGCAACAGCAAAACACTTTAGATCATTATGTTTTTTTAGATAATGTGAAATATAGAGTCTGAAATATTTTCTAATGTACATTTATTAGATGCATTGCAGTACATGTAATCATTTTAAATGACTGTCATATGATTTTCTTTAACAGCGTGTAGGTTTATGTTTGTACAGTTCACATTCAACATATTACACATTGCCTACATTTAGGATACTGGTTTCTGTTTAGGTTTACTGAACCCTGTTTGGTTCCTTAAACATTCAAAGCCAGAATTGACTGTTCATATGAGAAGTGAGTTGGTTTGTTACGGTTGACTCAAATATTTACACTTTTACAGATTGCTAATTATGGAATTGGAGGCCAGTATGAGCCGCATTATGACTCTAAGGTACTGCATGAGGATGTTAACCTTTTTAAACATGTGTTATTGTTATCCCCCTGGTTTTATGACAAATAAAACTTTATGACAAAATCTCTTCACAGTTGACAAATGACTCAGACTTTCAGCTCAGAGGAGGCCGGATTGCTACTGTTCTGATCTATGTGAGCAAGTATCATCGAACACATTATTTCTTATATTTGAAATGATTTCCACGTTCAGATCATTGACTGTCTACAGTTTTGTTGTAGATGAGTGATGTGGACATCGGTGGGGCAACAGTGTTCCCTGACGCCGGCGCAGCCCTTCAGCCAAAGAGAGTTAGTTAAAGCAGCTTTATTTCCACACACAGTGACTTACAGTAACCTGTGCTCACATGTGCTGACATGTGCTCCATCAGGGTACAGCGGTGGTGTGGTTTAACCTGCTGAGGAATGGAAATGAAGACGCCAGAACTTTACATGCAGCATGTCCTGTGTTTGTAGGCAGTAAATGGGGTAAGTGTTCTGTGAGGCTTGTGTAGTCCAAATGAGAAAATCAAGTCCAACATAACCAGGTCAAGGTTCATTTCAAAATCATAATTAGCATAATGAGAATTCATTAATTTAGCATTTACTTACATCAGCATTTTTACTTTTCTAAAGTAAAAATACTGTAAAACATTCTAAAAAATGGTTTAAAAATCATAATGAATTGAATACAATGCAACAATTGCTACCACTATATTTATATATAAAGTATGTTGTGAGATTCATCCTCTAAGAATCATATTTCAGCATGAGTATGACCTGTTTAATAAAAGTTGTTGAATGCTATATTGCATATGCACGTGTGCATAATTATAGTGCATTTAAATATAGACTATTACCAATCTTGGTCCTTAAAGACAATCTGCACTAAAAGAAAAATCGTAACATGTAAAAAATTGTAAAACGGTTACCTAAAATGCTAACATCTAACTGATTTTATTTAAGTTAAGAATATTTACTCACTGAATGAACCTATGCACATTCACTTATTCCACCAAAACCACTTTATATGGGTCAGATCAGGCAGATATATCTATAAGTAATAATTAAAGGTTTCCACTTTTTGCAGGGTACTGAATTTTTAAGAGTTTTCTTGCATGCAGGTCTAGAAACTTATACTTTTGTACTTTAAACACTGTAAAATGGCTTCCTTTGAATTCCTCATTCTAGTTGCCAACAAGTGGATTCGTACTCACGGGCAAGAGTTCAGAAGGAAGTGCTCTACAGTCAAATCTGATTAGAAGAGCCAAAGCAGACTGCACAGAAACAGCCCTGATACAAGTCATGACCTACAGATGAGAGCCAATGTGATGTCATGGAACAATGGATTCACACAGTAACAGCAGTATTTTATTTTATTTTATTTTATTTTATTTTATTTTATTTTATTTTATTTTATTTTATTTTATTTTATTTTATTTTATTTTATTTTATTTTATTTTATTTTATTTTATTTTATTTTATTTTTTATATTTTATATTTTATATTTTATATTTTATTTTATTTTGTTTTATTCTATTTTTTATTTTTTATTTTATTGTATTTTTTTTATTTTTTTTATTTTTTTTTTATTATTATTATTATTATTAAATATTTTTTTAAAATACATTTTATTGGATTTTATTATTATTTTTTTTTATTGGATTTTATTTTTTTTATTTAATAAAAAAAATGTCCCTACATTTATCTGCTTAGTAAAATAAATGTACATAACTCTAAAAGCATAACTTTGCATGTTTGTACAGAAGCCTCTGATTTATTTATTATTTACATACTCAGGGTAAAATGAATGAAGGTCTATCTAGAATCAGAATCAGCTTTAGTGCCAGGTACGTTCACACATACGAGGACTTTGTTTTAGTGACAGAAGACACACAGTGCGACAAGACAAGACACAGATAATAAAAATAATAATATACAAATATACAAAATAGATAATGTGCAAAATAGCAAAAACACAGTATACAAAATAGACAGTTTAGTATGTTAGGTGCAAATTTGAAATGTAAATAAGTATGTGTGATGAATAGATAATTGTATAATAGTGTTGTGTATCCCATGTTTAATGTCAAGTGTTCATGAGATGATTGTCTGAGGGAAGAAACGGTTCCTGTGTCTGGTCGTTCTGGTGCTCAGAGCTCAGTAGCGTCGACCAGATGGTAACCGTTCAGAGAGAGAGTGTGCTGGATGTAAGGGGTCCAGAGTGATGTTTCCAGCCCTTTTGCTCACTCTGGATAAGTACAGTTCTTGGAGAGTGGGGAGGGTTTTACCAATGATTAATTCAGCTGTCCGGAGCAGGGGCTCATATGTAAAATATGGGTCAAATGTATATATATATATATATATATATATATATATATATATGTCAAAAGTTTGGATACATTACTATTTTATATTTTTGCAAGTAGTCACGTATGGTCATTAAGACTGCATTTATTATTATACTCTGAAATACATTTTATGATACTTTTTCAGGATTCTTTGAGGAATAAAAAGCAAAATAAGAACAATATTTATTTAAAATCTAACTTTTGTAACAATATACACTACCGTTCAAAAGCTAGGTCATTATTATAATTTATTTTGAAAGAAATACATTTTTATTCAGCAAGGGTTTGTTAAATTAATAGAAACAGAAACAGTGATAGTATAGATTGATATTGTTAGAAAACATCTCTATTTTGAATAAATACTGTTCTTTTTAACTCTTCATTTATCAATGAACCCCAAAAAAGTATCAGAGTTTCCAAATAAATGAATAAATAAAATAAGCAGCACAACTGTTTCCAACATTGATAATAAATCAGCGTATTATAATTATTTCTGAAAGATCATGCTCTAAAGACTGGAGTGATGATACAGAAAATTCAGCTTTGGTCACAGAAACAAATTATATTTTAAAGTAGCCTATATTAAAATAGAAAAACAGTCTTTTAAATTGTAATAATATTTCACAAGACTACAGTTTTTTCTGTATTTATGATCAGATAAATGCAGGCTTGACGAGTATGAGACATAATGCTGCATAATTATCAAAAATGGTAATATAATAAAGTCCTTTCACGTCACATTTCGCCAGCCTGAACTTCACATAATGGGCCTGTAGGTGGCACTTGGGCTTCATTAATTATGATAGTTTCAGAAAATAGTAACGGTGTATCATACATAAATATAAGTTAGTTAAATCCTGATTACCATTATTGCGACTTTTGGCGCTGCACGGTTTTGTGCCGTGCTTTTGTAGTCATTTAGCATTCATTTTTGTCAGCGATGTAATTTTATTTATAAAATGAGAACAACCGCAGATCCAGATCGCTCCACAAATAAGCTCGTCTGTTATGAGTTATGAATAAGAGCGGGAAATGACCGCTCCACTTCACATTATTGTTCAATGAAATTTGAACTTGTGTCAGATCATGATTGTTTGGTGTATTATAGCCTACAGGCCTATATAGGACATGACATACGGACATTGAACGATTAATTATATAATATGGATTTTTAATTAAATCCACACACTAGCTTTGATTATTGATGAAAAAAGGTTTAAAATATTGTTTGGTTTATTTTTCCTTCCGTAGATTTTTCACTGAAAGAACGATGTATGGCTTGAGAGCCTAGTTTCTGAACAGACTGGAATATCAGTCAGTCGAGCAAAACGCACGCCTCAGATTGACAGATATGTCAAATAAACTGGAATTGTGAGCAATTAGTTACTGTTTTGTACATATTCTCATATTAATTATAATTCAAATGCATTTCGTTTTATTGACCAAAACATCATTGCTATTGTCTGAGAGGGGCACTTTTGAATAATTTTGAAAAAGGGCAGATAATAATTTTAATTAATAAGCTCAGATGAGCTTTATTTGTCACATACAAAATTATACAGAGTATAAGCAGCAGTGAAATGTGTTCTCTGTATTTAACCCATTCAAGTGCATACACTCTGAGCAGTGAGCAGCCGATACTGCGGTCGCAGTCGGGGGTTCGGTGCCTTGCTCAAGGGTCTCACCTCAGTCGTGGACAATTCCTGCCGGAGCCGAGATTCGAACCTACAACCTCGGGTTACAAGCCCAACGCTCTATCCATTAGGCCACGACTAAACCCTGCGACTAGGTGCTTGAGTCCCCAAAGCCTGTTCCTGCACGTGCCTGCTCCGTAGTCTTCTGAGGTCAGGTTTGGTAGCTGAGCTGAACCAGACAGTTATTGACGTGCAGAGGACAGATTCAATGATGGTGGAGTAGAACTGTTACAGCAGCTCCTGTGGCAGGTTGAACTTCCTCAGCTGGAGAAGAAAATACAACATCTGCTGGGTCTTTTTAACAATGGAGTCAATGTGAGTGTCCCACTTCAGGGGCCTCATTTATAATATGTTGCACAGAAACCATCCTAAATTTGATCTTACGATCATTTCTTAGATATGTGCGATTCATAGAATGAATGTATGAACAGAAATCGCGCGTACGCCTCTCTTTCAGATGTGAAATCTATGAATCACAAATGATCTTAAACTTGTGCGCAATTGAATGGTTTGAGCTCTCTGCCTTGTAAACAACTCCTAATTATTGTCATTAACGTATACAATATCACCAATCATCATAATTTAAAACAGAGAGCTGCAAAAACAGCTTACATTTGCAAAAACCTGCAGTACTCCGACAGTAAAAAGTGTGTTTGTCTGCTCAGACCCGACGTGACGCTAAGGACTTTTCCACGCCAAAGACAGTTTTTATAAATATCAGCGCTGGCGTGGATTTAAGATCAAATCTGTGCATACGCACGCTTTATAAATGAGGCGCCAGGTCCTGGGAGATGGTGGTGCCCAGCAACCTGAATGACTCCACTGCAGTCACAGTGCTGTTCATGATGGTGAGGGGGGGGGGGGGATTCTCCTGAAGTCCACGGTCATCTCCACAGTTTTGAGCATGTTAAGCTCCAGGGCCCTCATTTATCAACAGTGCTTATGTGAATTGGTGGGTTTTTGTTAAATGTGAGCCAAAATCATCACAATTAAAAGAACCAAAGACTTAAACTACTTCATTCTGTGTGCATTGAATTTATTTAATACACGAGTTTCACAATTTGAGTTGAATTACTGAAATAAATGAACTTTTCCGTGACATTATAATTTATTGAGATGCACCTGTATCTATCTATCTATCTATCTATCTATCTATCTATCTATCTATCTATCTATCTATCTATCTATCTATCTGTCTGTCTGTCTGTCTGTCTGTCTGTCTGTCTGTCTGTCTGTCTGTCTGTCTGTCTGTCTGTCTGTCTGTCTGTCTGTCTGTCTGTCTGTCTGTCTATCTATCTATCTATCTATCTATCTATCTATCTATCTATCTATCTATCTATCTATCTATCTATCTATCTAATCTCTGTAGGAGGACTGCAGTGAGTGAACTGAATGCAATGAGGTCATTCTGACAGTGGCAGGGGCGGGGCTACGCAGCATCATTCTGACAGGAGGAGGGCGGGGCTTCGTAGCATCATTCGGACAGCGGGAGGAGGGCGGGGCTTCGCAGCATCATTCTGACAGGAGGAGGGCGGGGCTTCGTAGCATCATTCTGACAGCGGGAGGAGGGCGGGGTTACGCAGAATCATTCTGACAGTGGGAGGAGGGCGGGGCTTCGCAGCATCATTCTGACAGCAGGAGGAGGGCGTGGTTACGCAGCATCATCGGAGCTTGTCGTTTTATTGTACGGCTGCTGATGCTGAGAGATCGCGCTGAGAAATATGTAGGACCATGATTGCGGATTTGAGCTTTGGGGACCGTGGCACATCGTGGCGGGTTGTTTTTTAGGTAAGCACAGCTTTATTCCGGGCGTCTTTGAGTCGCTGCTGTTTTAACTGTTCGTGCGCGCCGTCGCCGAGACGCGCTTCAGAGAGCCACCGGACAGACTGACAGTATTACAGGAAGGCTTAATGAAATGAAATCAGGGCACGTCTAGAAAGCATGCAGCACTCGGCGTTTATGCTCGGTTCTGGTGTGATATGTTGTTTTGTATGGATGTGTCAATGGGAATGGGCGAGCTCGGCCTGCGCGTCATGACGCGTGAGATTCAGCCCTGCAGGCCGCGAGGAGACACTGATGCGGTGCAGTACACATTATACTCTCTCATACATGATGCTACTCATACTCATAACAGCATCCAGTGCTCATCACAGAAGCATCATCTGTCGAAGGCCTCAGGCAGTCTGTCACATGACCTCCGCAACCGTGTCAAAATAACACATCTCACATCGATATCCCTTGACTTTACTACAGATCCGACAGCGAAATAGCGTATTAATATCTGATATGATTCAAAATCCCTTGAGAAAGGAGCTCTGTATTATATTGCTATTCATTCCTACTTAAAAATCCTGCTATGTACAGGATTCTTATCTGAATTTTCATCGATTATAATTTAGGATCTGTGCTTATAGAAATCATATAAGATGGACAAACTTCATCATTTTCATAATTACACCAGAACTCTACATGTGTGGTTATAAAATGTCTTCTGGACAGTTAAATAAAATCTCTTCGGGAGGATGAATTTTAATGTCCTAGATGTGCATTTTGTCCTTTGGAGAATCAGGGAAATCCTATTGAGAAGTAAAGGTCTATGTTTTATTTAGAGTCAGAATCAAGAAGGCTATTTCCATTAGAGGACATTTAGGATTGGTTCCAAATGATGGAAATTATGAAAACTGCAAGAGGAATACCTAAGCATTTTTAACGAGGGACCCAAGTATGAATATTCATAATTTGCAGGGAATCCTTCAGAAAATATGTCATGAGTGAAAAGCATAAAGTGGCTCTTTATGTGATAATATATGACCCTGGAGCACAAAAGCAGCTTAAGTCGCCGGGGTATATATGTAGCAATAGCCAAAAATACATCATAAATTATTGATTTTTATTTTATACCAAAAATAGTTAGGATATTAAGTAAAAATCATGTTTCATGAAGATATTTAGTAAATGTCCTACCGTAAATATATCAAAACATAATTATTGATTAGTAATATGCATTGCTAAGAGCTTCATTTGAACAACTTTAAAGATGATTTTCTCAATATTTAGATTTTTTTTGTGCCCTCAGATTCCAGATTTACAAATATTATCCTATCATAACAAACCATACATCAATGGAAATATTATTTATTCAGCTTTCAGATGATGTATGTGTCTCAATTTCAAAACATGTACCCTTATGACTTGTTTTGTGGTCCATTTATATATCTAGAATGTTATTGTTCTAAAACAATCTGAAATATATTACATAACTTTTACTCTATACATTAACCAGACATATGTCTTCATATTACAAAGAACACAACAAGAAATCATGCAAAAAAATTAAATGTGTTCTGCATTTTACGCTTTTGGCTTCTATGCTGTAAAATAGTAGCATTTTATTATTATAGTAGCTGTTCAACATATTGAACTAATTAGTTTTAAATAGTTCAATATGTTGAACAGCTACTATAATAATAAAATGCTACTATTTTACAGTATAAAAGCCAAAAGCCAAATATGAATACATATTCATATTATTATTGAATACATTTTTTAATTCAAATTCTGAAATAATAACATCTGCATTAGTGTTGTCTGTATGATTTTGGATTAGTAGATTTTTTTTGTTGTTGTTCGTAATATAACCCAAGATTATTTTCCCTGCCAAATAGAGGCGTTATCTCAAAATATCCCAAATCTATTTAACATAAAGGCAATTACATGCAGGTCCACTAACGGGAGAAACTGTACTTTAATGCTTTTAATGTAATATCCCGTCTTCCTGGAAACAGAAATGATCAGATGTCTCGTGGCGAGTGAATCTGTGTTATTGTGTTTGTGGTGTCAGTGGATGTATAAGTGTGTCGTGATGTCTCATGCTATAGCGGGTCAGAGCGAGACCCTTCAGCTCTTCAGTAATCAGATGACTTTCTTTATTCTATCACTCGGGCCGCATGTCAAGTTTCAGAGCGCAGCCAGGTTAGAGCTAAGCATTCTTCTTGCTTTTAAAGTGGTACACCATTGATCACTTTTACCTCACATTACTAAATTTCAGTCTATTGATTTGTCACACGCACATTTATTAGTGGCACTTGCTAAGGCAGGCGTCACTGTTGCGCATGCTTGTGATTTACAGGGATTTTACAAACTGTACAGTATAGAATATTTAATATTTAACACAATGTAGTTTCTATTGTATTACCAGTCTTTAGCTACTGTATATACTGCCTCTGTTCACAGTGAAATCAGAACGCATGCAATGTTAAACATGTGTGACAAGCTCTGAAATTCACTGTAAGGCATTTTCAAAGCACTGTTTGAGAAATTGCAAATGCATTAATTTATATATAAAAAGATTATTCAGGCGAATCTTTGAAAAATTGGTGCATAAGTGCATGAACACAGTTGCCAACAAAATGTAAAAGAGAAGACAATATACATTCCTAAATGGTAAGGAAGCTATTTGATACATATTTAAATATTATTTTAAATATATAAAAACATTCAGCATCTTTATTGTCAGTATGGGACATCATTGATGTAGACAGTGATATTTGAGCTGAAGCAGGCGGCTGATGTATTATGCATAAATATATACATTAAAAAATAAATGGAAATTATTAATCAAAGGCAAAAACACCATATAGAAACCCATACGACTCACTGACAATAAGAATGCAGTGCATGTTTTATTCTGTGTTGGTCCTAATGAAAATCAACCATGCTTTAACTACAAAACAACAACACATGGTTATCGTAGTTAAACCACAAATGAACCATGGTTTGGCTATGGACTAACCATAATTTAAACATGGTATTTGTAGTAAAACTGTGGTTATTAAATCCAGTTAATCAATCCGCCATGCAAAAAACATGCTTACAACACTTTTATACCTTATTTAATGTATTACCTTATTAAAGGTACATTTGAGCTACTGTCTTGTCACATCTTTTCGGTATGATTTGGTTTTGGAACTGAACTGTGAATATTCACAACATATATATATACAGCAGCTACTGTAATTTATGCATCTATGGTAATCAGTGTCGTTGATGTGTCTCAACAGATTGGGTTTAGCTGTAAATGAATGCAAAGATGAATTTAGACTAAAAGGTGTTTCCCGCTGCAATTCATATTCAGTGTGATAGTGTGCATGTCCTATACTTAGCACACAGAAACATTCGGAGGATTTATGGATGCAGAAGTGTGTGATAGACAGATATATCAGACCGGATGACCACGGCAGGAGCTAAACGTGCCTCACACAAATGCATGTTTTTCACTCGTCTTCAGTGTGTGCTCTTTGATTCAGTGGTTTCTGGGTTAATGTGGTATTAGTGATAGTGGTTTTATAGTGTGGTACAGTATGGCATCGAGTCCTCACACTCATTCAGTCCTCAACTAGATTATTGTCTTTCATGCATGTGCATAATAATTAATGATAACAACAACCTCCGTGCATCCTTAAAATCAGCATAATGTGCTAAAAGCATTAGTGTATTTGAATCTGATATCCAGATTGTTTCGTATAATCACACAGGTCTGTTCATTTTGATGAGGATATGAAGAATGATATTGTTAGAGGTACAGTGTTGGGATGAACTGAGCTTCTCTGGAGGAAAGCGCGTCAGTAATCGAATGGATCTTTCTGTTGAACACAGAGTTTAATCTAAATATCTGCCCGACATCTAAAGCTGTTGAATCATAGACTCTGACGGACAGAAAGATTAACTGACACAAATTACATAACCAGGATTATCATCCTCTGCCAACAAGGTAGTAGTAAGCAAATATGTAAGACATTACAGTATGTTACAGTAAGTAGCTATGCACAGCTTCTAATAATAATAATGCTCTATCATCTTCAATAAAGGAAAATACTTGTACCCCCCCTCTCTCTCTCTCTCTCTTTCTCTTTCTCTTTCTCTTTCTCTCTTCTCTCTCTCTCTCTCTCTCTCTCTCTCTCTCTCTCTCTCTCCGTCTCTCTCTCTCTTTCTCTCTCTCTCTCTCTCTCTCTCTCTCTCTTCTCTCTCTCTCTCTCTCTCTCTCTCTCTCTCTCTCTCTCTCTCTCTCTCTGTCTCTCTCTGTCTCTCTCTCTCTCTCGCTCTCTCTCTCTCTCTCTCTCTCTCTGTCTCTCTCTGTCTCTCTCTCTCTCTCGCTCTCTCTCTCTCTCTGTCTCTCTCTCTCTCTCTTTCTCTCTCTCTCTCTCTCTCTCTCTCTCTCTCTCTCTCTCTCTCTCTCTCTCTGTCTCTCTCTGTCTCTCTCTCTCTCTCGCTCTCTCTCGCTCTCTCTCTGTCTCTCTCTGTCTCTCTCTCTCTTCTCTCTCTCTGTCTCTCTCTCTCTCTCCCTCTCTCTCCCTCTGTGTCTCTGTCTCTCTCTCGCTCTCTCTGTCTCTGTCTCTCTTCTCTCTCTCTCTCGCTCTCTCTCTCTCTCTCTCTCTGTCTCTGTCTCTCTCTGTCTCTCTCTCTCTCTCGCTCTCTCTCTCTCTCTGTCTCTCTCTCTCTCTCTTTCTCTCTCTCTCTCTCTCTCTCTCTCTCTCTCTCTCTGTCTCTCTCTGTCTCTCTCTTTCTCTCTCTCTCTCTCTCTCTCTCTCTGTTGTGTCGCAGTGCATGCTGGGAGTGAACGGAGCGTGGTGGGGGTGAGTGTGTTTGTAGCTGTGTGCTAAAAACTTTTCTATCTTCTATCTTTTTTTTTTTTATGTGTGTTTGTCTTTTATGTGTTGTTTTGTCTGAGGGTTTTTAACGGTTAGGGTGGTTGCGTTTGCAACCAGCGTTGTGCTGGGAGGCATGACGAACCAAACCACAATGAGTTTTAATGATTTAACCCGCCGTCATGGAGTGAAGGTGGAATCAAAAATCAACGTTGAACAGTGTTGTTTAGCGGTGGGAGAGATTGTGGGACATGATAATATTGTTTCAGCATCACGGATGAACAGTGCAATTGTACTTTTCTTTAGATCGGTTGAAAAAGCAAATGACGCTGTACAAAGCGGTGTAGTGTTGAACGGTTCACTCGTGCCTGTTTTGCCGTTGAGTAGCCCGTCTAGAAAGGTTGTGCTGTCCAATGTACCTCCGTTTATTAAGGATGAAGTTTTGGTGCAAGAGTTATCTCGTTATGGAAAACTGGTTTCCTCTATCAAAAAAATCCCTCTCGGGTGTAAGTCGCCGTTGGTGAAACATCTAGTCTCGTTTAGAAGACAAGTTTTCATGGTGCTGAAAAATGGAATTGATGAGATCGATCTGGTGTTCAAGTTCAAAATCGATGGGTTCGATTACACAGTGTATGCAACATCTGATACAACAATTAAATGTTTTAGTTGTAGCAAAATCGGACATCTTGTTCGTGATTGTCCTAATAAAAAGGACAGTGCAGGAATGAACGTAAACTCGGAACGAGTAGGTTCTGCTCTTTCTCCGGCGGAGATCGCGGGTGACGCGGAGACTGCTGGTACGTCTGCAGTAGAAGTTGATGAACACGAGCCGATTGCTGGTTTAGCTGCTGAGATTGAATCTGATAATACAGAGATTGTTAATAAACCTAGCAAAAAGGATACTCTCCTGATGATCGATGAGCAGGTTGAACAGTGTGAAAACGTTTGTGTGGCAGACGCTGAAGAAATGGATGTTGAAGACATTGTTGACGATTTTGAGAAGGAAGCAGAATCTTTCTTTAAAATCCCAGTTAAAAGAAAGAAAAAAAGTTGTGGAAAGGCTGTTAAGCAAGTCAAGAAAGATGATGGTGGTGGTGAGAATGTGGGATCAGACAGTGATGGAGATTCCTCTGATTCAAATATATCCCAGTGTTCAAATCTGTCTTGTTCCCAAAACGAAAGCCTGATTTGTTTGTACAGAGCTGAAGACATTAGCAGATTTCTGCAAGAAACTAAGGGAATAAAAGGAGTGCAAGTTGAAGATTTTTTCCCTGATTGTAAACAATTCATAAATGATGTGAGGTTTCTAATGAAAGAGGGAGCTTTTCAAGATGTCGAAGTTTACCGTCTTAGAAAAATTGTTAACAAACTGAAAAAAGTTATCAAGGCTGATGAATCTGTCAACTCCTAAAATTATGCCAAAAATAGCTCCTTTGGCAGTTTTTCTCGTTTTCTTTTTTTCTTTTTCTCTTTTTATCTCTAAATTAAACATGACGAATTTTAAAATCGGAACTTTAAATTTAAATGGTGCCAGAGATGGCCATAAGAGAATGATGTTATTTGAGTTTGTTAGACAAAAGCAAATTGATATTGTATTGCTGCAAGAAACGCATAGTGATTCTAAAAATGAGATCGACTGGAGAAGAGAATGGGATGGACAGATTGTCCTAAGCCATAAATCATCTATTAGTGGAGGTGTTGCTGTTTTGTTTTCAAAGCATTTTTTACCCTTATCATGTGAAGTTGATGAAATAATTTGTGGTCGGCTTTTAAAAATTAAACTTAAATTTGAGAAAACCACAATAGTTCTTATGAATTTATATGCACCTAATAAAGGATTAGAAAGAGTTATTTTCTTTAAAAAGGTAGATGCTGTTTTGAAAGGATTAAATCCAGAAGAGTTGTTATTTGTAGGTGGAGATTTCAATTGTACTGCAAATGACAAGTTGGATAGAAATCATATAGAACCACATGCTGCTTCTCAGAAAATACTAGTACAACTGATTGAAACCCATGATTTATGTGATATATGGAGAAGTATGAATCAAGATGTTAGACAGTATACTTGGGCTCATTGTAATGAACATTCTATTTCTTTGGCACGACTTGATAGAATTTACAGCGTTCAGTATCAACGTAACATTTTTAAAGGTTCTAAAATTATTCCAGTGGGGTTTTCTGATCACAGTTTAGTTTTGTGCAGTGTGTTAATTAAGAGTGTTAAGTGCAAGAGTGCATATTGGATTTTTAATACTTCACTATTAAGCGATAAAAAATTTATAGATAATTTTAGTTTTTTTTGGGAAACTTTTAAGCAGCAAAAAGAATGTTATGCTTCCTTACAACAATGGTGGGATTGTGGTAAAATTCTCATAAAGGATTTTTGTCAAAAGTACACTCTAAATGTTACTAGAGATATGGCCCAGTCAATGAATAGTTTAGAAAAGGAAATTGTTGCCTTACAGGATGTAATAGCATCCAAAAGAAATAAAAAACATATTGATGACTTGAAGAAAAAAAAGGCAATGTTGTTAGACCTGTTGGGAGTTAGAGCTCAAGGAGCTTTAGTTCGCTCACGTTTTCAAACCGTGGCCCAAATGGATGCTCCATCAAAATTCTTTTTTAATTTGGAGATGAAAAAAGGTCAAAGTAAAATCATTCATTCTTTAAGGTCAACTACAGGACAAGAGTTCACTGAGCCTGCTGATATACGTAGCTGTGCTGTAGGTTTTTATTCTGACCTTTATAAATCTGAACTGATTGAGTGGGGTGCAGATGCTGATCATTTCTTGGAAGGACTGCCAAAAGTGGATGAAGAGTCTAATAACGAACTACAGCAGAGTTTGTCGTTGCATGAGCTTCATGCTGCCATGATGAGCATGGAGAATGGAAAATCTCCAGGAATCGATGGGTTAACGGTTGAGTTTTATAAAACGCTATGGCCTGTTATGGGAGAGGAACTACTGGCCGTTTTTAATGACAGTCTGAAAAGAGGATCATTGCCACTGAGCTGCAGAAGAGCAGTCATCACACTGTTACCTAAAAAGGGTGATCTTCAATATATCAGCAATTGGCGCCCTGTTTCTTTGTTATGTGCAGAATATAAAATTTTGTCTAAAACTTTGGCCACAAGACTAAGTAAAGTTTTACGCCAATTGATTAATTCTGATCAGTCTTATTGTATTCCTAACAGGTCTATTTTTGACAACATTGCTTTAATTAGAGATGTTTTGGATGCTTCTAAACTTTTGGGAATTAACTCTGGTTTGATTTCTCTCGATCAAGAGAAAGCTTTCGACAGGGTTGAGCATCTGTTTTTATGGAATACTTTAGAAGCTTTTGGTTTTAGTCCTTCTTTTATATCAATGATTAAGGCTATGTACTGTAACATTGAGAGTGTTCTTAAGATTAATGGTGGTTTGAGTGCTCCGTTTATAGTTCAGAGGGGAGTCAGGCAGGGATGTGCCATGTCTGGTATGCTGTATTCCCTAGCCATTGAACCTTTACTTCAGAAGTTAAGAGATCATTTAAAGGGTCTGGTTTTTCCTGGTTGTAATACTCCGTTACATCTTTCCGCATATGCTGACGATGTTATTGTTTTTGTAAATGGAAAGGATGATGTGGATAAGTTAGGAAAAATTATTAATGATTTTAAATGTATTTCCTCTGCTAAAGTTAATTGGGGGAAAAGCGAAGCTCTATTAGTGGGAAATTGGAGTGGAGATCTTCCCACTTTACCTGGAGGATTGCTTTGGAAAAGAGGAGGTCTAAAATATCTTGGTGTCTATCTGGGAAATGAGAGTTTCATCAAAAGAAATTGGGAAGGCTTATTTGAGAAAATAAAAGGTCGATTGGAAAAATGGAAATGGTTACTCCCTCAGATGTCCTATAGGGGGCGTATTCTTGTTATTAACAATCTTGTGGCATCTACATTGTGGCATAAACTTGCTTGCGTAGATCCTCCAAATGAACTCCTTGCAAACATTCAAAGAGAACTGGTGAACTTTTTTTGGGACAATTATCATTGGACTCCTCAAAGCATTCTGTTTCTACCCAAGGAGGAAGGGGGTCAAGGATTAGTCAATCTCGCAAGCAGAAGAGCCACCTACCGTCTCCAATATATACAGAAACTTTTAATGGGACCTTACTCACTTGTGTGGAGACCATTTGCATTAAGTATCTTGAGGAGAGTGGGTAATATGGAAATGGATTTGACACTATTTTTAATGGATCATAAAAGATTGAACTTTACTGGTATTCCTACTTTCTATCAAAGTTTATTTAAAGTGTGGGGTCTTTTTAAAAATCGGTGGATGGAGCCAGCAACTTCTCTTTACTGGTTGTTGGAAGAACCACTTATTTTTGGAGCTCGGTTTGATGTTTCTGGAGAACATTTTCCTGGTTTAACAGATTTATTATGGTATAAAAAGGTTTTTAAGCTAAAAAACATAATAGAATCAGGATATGATTTACAGAGACCTGAACAAATTGCTACCCTTTTAGGGGTTCGATCAATACGGGTTGCTAAGAAGTATCTTGATAAACTGAAGATGATTTTAACTGATGAAGAGAAGACCCTTTTAGAAGAGTTTGGTGCAGGAACTTTAATCCCTGACAGCAAAGACCTTTTCCCGGATATTGAAATTTTCCCCATTATAGATGGGACTTGTTTTATTAGCCCTCTGTTAAATTTAGGATTTGATGAACATATGGATTTTTGTACAGTAGGAGGAAAAATATTGTATAAATGCATGGTAAAAATTATTCATCAATGCAACTTAAGGTTTAAAACAGATACAGTATGGAGAGAAAAATTAGGGATTAATGATGAAATAAAGCCTGTTTGGAGAGCAATTTACAAACCACCATTAACAAAGAAACTTGGTGATTTACAGTGGCGTATTTTACATGGTGCTATTGCTGTGAATGCCTTTGTATCCCATTTAAACCCCACTGTAAGTGACAAATGTCCTTTTTGTTCGGAACGAGAGACCATATTTCATTGTTTTATGGACTGTAATCGACTTAACCGTATTTTTGACTTGTTAAAGGTTTTTTTTGGTTATTTTAATATTCGTTTTACAAAGCAAGATTTTATTCTTGGCTTTTTTTACAGTCCAAAACAAAAGTCAAAATGTCATGTTATTAATTTTATTGTGGGACAAGCTAAATATGCTATCTATGTTACTAGAAGAAATAAGATAGAAAAGAAGTCTGGACAAAATGTTGTTCTTATTTTTAAAAATATGGTAAAAGCAAGAATCCTTATCGATTTTAACTTTCATAGATTAATGAGTACGATGAATGTTTTTGAAATTCAGTGGTGCTGTAGTAATCTATGTTCAGTTGTTAATGGAAAAATTATTTTTATAAGAGAGTTGGTGTAAATGTGTAATTTACTGTTTTTTTCGGGTGTAAAGTGATGTAAATGTTGAAAGAACAATTGTTATATTAAAGTGATTGTGAAAATCAAAAAAAAAATCTCTCTCTGTCTCTCTCTGTCTCTCTCTCTCTCTCGCTCTCTCTCTCTCTCTCTCTGTCTCTCTCTGTCTCTCTCTCTCTCTCTCTCTCTCTCTCTCTCTCTCTCTCTCTCTCTGTCTCTCTCTGTCTCTCTCTCTCTTTCTCTCTCTCTCTCTCTCTCTCTCTCTCTCTCTCTCTCTCTCTCTCTCTCTCTCTCTCTCTCTCTCTCTCTGTCTCTCTCCGTCTCTCTCTCTCTTCTCTCTCTCTCTCTCTCTCTCTCTCTCTCTCTCTCTAAGGTTTCTGAAGAAATCCTTGCTGTTTATATTCTGTCACCCAATCTAATATTCTTCAACAGTGATAATAATCAGATATTAAAATAAATGAATGCTCTTTATTTTACTCAGAATACGTGTCCCTGGAGCACAAAAGCAGTCATAAGTCGCTGGAGTATATTTACAGTAATAGCCAAAAATACATTGTATGAGTCAAAATTATAAATTTTTCTGTTATGACAAAAATCATTAGGATATTAATTAAAGATCATGTTCCATGAAGATATTTAAATATGTAAATTTCCTACAGTAAATATATTAAAATTAAATTTTTTATTATTAATATGCATTGCTAAGAACTTAATTTGAACAACTTTAAAGGTGATTTTCTCAATATTTAGATTTTTTTGCACCCTCATATTGCAGATTTACAAATATTGTCCGATCATAACAAACCATACATCAATGGAAAGATGATTTAATTAGCTTTCAGATGATGTATAAATCTAAATATGTAAAAATTTACCATAATGACAGGTTTTGTGCTCCAGGGTCACATAGATACAGGTGCATCTCAATAAATTATAATGTTGTGGAAAAGTTCATTTATTTCAGTAATTCAACTCAAATTGTGAAACTCGTTTATTAAATAAATTCAATGCACACAGACTGAAGTAGTTTAAGTCTTTGGTTCTTTTAACTGTGATGATTTTGTCCCTTCAGTTGAGAAGTGCTGACATACTGTACATTGTATATTGGAAGTGCTGAACGTGCTAAAACAGCACGATTTCTGTCAGAGTAACCCTTCATTTAAAATATTCACACTATTCCCTTAAGATCAGTAGTGGAATATAAACATTTTGGATGGATGGGGTGTGCGTGTGTGTGTGTGTGTGTTTGTGTGTGTATGTCTGTGTTTGTGTGTGTGAGTGTGTGTGTGTTTGTGTGTGTGTTTGTGTGTGTGAGTGTGTTTGTGTGTGTGTGTGTGTGTGTTTGTGTGTGTGTGTGTGTGTGTGTGTGTGTGTGTGTTTGTGTGTGTGTGTGTGTGTGTGTGTGTGTGTGTGTGTGTTTGTGTGTGTGTGTGTGTGTGTGTGTGTTTGTGTGTGTGTGAGTGTGTGTGTGTGTGTGTGTGTTTGTGTGTGTGTGTGTATGTGTGTGTGTGTGTGTGTTTGTGTTTGTGTTTGTGTGTGTGAGTGTGTGTGTGTTGTGTGTGTGTGTCTACTTTTTTAAAAATTGATATAATTAATTTTGTTTTATTCAAATATTTTAATTATAAATTACAAATATTTATTTCTTTTAAATACTATTTTTAATTTATTGTGTGTTTCAAACATTTTGCAACATTTCTATTTTGTGTGTTTTGCTTAATTGTCTGGAAATAAAATAATTTTATGTAAAAAAAAAAAATCTTATGTGTGAAGTGCCTGCTATGTAATATATTTAGCCCTTTATATTTAACTACCTTATGTCAAATTCAGATTGTAGTAAGGGAAGTTATTAAATTACATTAGTCCTGTTTGGGTGGGCCGGAAAAAGCATTTTAAAATGTTGATAATTGCATTTAATGTTAATTTTAATTATATTTTAATTTAATTGTAAATAACATGCAATTAACTTTTATGTCAGAAGAGATTTTTTGGCAAATATTGATATGTGAAATAGTGAATGGGTGCCGTCAGAATGAGAGTCCAAACAGCTGATAAAATCCATCCATGGAACATTTCTACCAAACACACAGCTGGAATATGAGATTTTATCTTCTCCAGATGTTAACTGTGGATCATTGTGATGTTTTTATCAGACTCTCATTCTGACGGCACCCATTCACTGCAGAGCATCCATTGCAGTGACACTGATGCAGTGATACATTTCTCAAAATCTGATGAAGAAACAAACTCATCCTGAGGATCATAATTTCAGCAAGTAATTAATAAGACACGTCAGATGCTTCATGCTGTCTTGTGCCAGCAGCACATCTTATTTTGCCCTGATAATTGTGGCTTATTTGAGTAGTTTCAGGCGACTACTGTGTTGTACTGACAGCTGTATCTGGAGAGACAAGCTTCAGTCTTCATTCTCAATCTCTTAATCGCCATTATGCCTCACCATCATCATAATCATCCACAAGCTCTTAATCATCATAATGCTGTTTATGTAACGAAGGTCTTGAGTGTACATGTCTGACTGTAGAAGACGGTTGCAGTGTGCGTGGCTGTGAAGCGTGGTTAAACACTGTAGTTTAGTACAGATTTAGTATCTGTGACACAGCATGTGTGTGGGAGAGCGGTTAGCTGCCAAGAAAACTTCTGCCTGTGCTGTCAGTGTCTTGTGTAAGTTGATTGTTCTTCATACTTAATAATTAAATGCTGGGCCAAGAATAAGTGGTTTATCGTTTTTTTATTCAGGTATTTTTGCTATGAAACAGCTTGTAATTTCCTGTGTAAGGAGGGGAGTTTAGAAAATACACTCAATTAAAGCACACTTTACCTTGTTATTTTATTGCTACTAACAATGCAGTGCATTTAAATGTACCACAATGTTCATTTTTGGGCCACACAAACTCCTAATTTGCTGCTTATTAATAGTCAGTTGTTAAGTTTAGGTAAGTTCAGGATTAAGAGATCTAAAATATGATCATGCAGAATAAGGGTTCGTTCACACTTTTGACTATAGTTAAAAGAGTTTCAACTGTTACATGAAGCGCTGCTCATCAATGTCAGTTCCAAAACAGTGGACCAATCAGAAGAGCCCAGAGGCGGGGCCAGCTTTTGTTTAGATAGGTATTCTGCGCTGCGCTTTTATTAAAACCATTCCTGAGACATTTTAGACACACTCTGTATGAACAACTCCTAATGCATTAATATGTGCTTTAAGTACTAATAAACAGTTAATGTGCTAGTGATATGCATTCTAATCACTGATCTATAATAGAGAATTAGTCCCTAAATGTCAATCAATGTTCTCAGAGCCGATCCTAGACTTCTGGGGGCCCTACGCAAAACTGTGTCGACCGGGGGAGGGGGGGTGGTTTCGAGTGGTTATGAATGAAACACATTTGTCCGTGTTTCACTCCGTCTCGAATCGTGCTCGTGGAAAGCGCTCGAGAAACAGCATCTCTTCCGCGGCTCGCTATGCTTTCAACACGCTTTTTTAGTCTTGAGTAAGAGACTTTAAGACATTCACGTTACATGATTTGACTGATTTTTACATAGAAAGGGCGATAGCACTGCATTACAATAAATGATCATTCATGTTTACATAGCCGCTGGCCAAATTCAGAAACGAAACTAAAATGAAATCATCTTTGAGAGCAAGGGCCCTACACAGCTTGCGTATTCTGCGTATAGGGAGGATTGGCTCTGAATGTTCTCCTACACTTTAAAACAGCCCAACTTGGGTTATTTGGCAACCCAGCGCTGGGTATATATTGAACAGAACACATGCTGGGTTATTTTATTTAAAAATCAACTATTGTTTAAAAATGATTATATTGCTGGCTTAAAATAAGCTAGGAATTAAAAATCACACATAATTACTAGAGGCAATACCAATAATCAAAATATGAACATTTATTAATAAGCAAGAACAACCATGGACAAAATACAAAATGTAATTTATTTGGGTTAATATAGCATTGTTTACAATATTGCATACATTTAAACTAATTTAAAAAGCATTTTAGACAAATATATAATATTTTAAAGTATCATTTTAATTTAAGTGTATTCAAATGTTCTCTAATCGCTTTTCACAGAAATAGTGATAATTCTCGTGCACGTGTGTCATCGAAATATACAAACTTCAGACCATGTGTTTCCCTCGTAGCTGAAAGATGCCGTGACTGACTCCATAACCTGCCCATAAACAAATTATACTGAGATTAGAGAACATATTTTAACATTCAAATAAATTACATTCAGTATTATAACGAATAAAAACAGTTTATGTTATGCAAGGCAAAAGGCGTTTCCATCGTGACCACTGCTGACGCATTTAAGATGACTGACTCGACCTTATGTTGTATTGCATAAAATTTAGAAGACAGGCTCAACCCAATGGTTAGGCAGAAAAAAATTACCCAGCGTTAAAAATGACCCAGCGATTTAGTTACAGAAAAACTACCCAGCACCTGCGTAAAAAATATTAAAAATAATCAAATACAATTACCCAGCAAGCTGAACCCAGCATTTGGGTTAAACAGTTATTTTATTTCATCTAAATGTCCTGAACATGTACACACACTCCACGACATATCACTATATAATCACAGCTGACTTTGAAATGACACACTGTTATTGTTTTCATAGCTTTGTAGACACTGAATGCAACATGAAATATGTCATCATGCACCCTAAAAAATGCTGGGTTAAATACAATCCAGTGCTGGGTAAAATATGGACAAATCCAGTAACTGGGTTGTTTTGACACAGCGTTTGGGTTACGACCCAGAAGGGTCAAACATTTAACCCAAAACAACCCAGTTGCTGGGTTTGTCCATATTTTACCCAGCACTGGGTTTTATTTAACCCAGCAGTTTTTAGAGTGTGCTCCTTTAGTATATACAGTAAATCATATTCTGCCAATACACACTGAACCGTGTATATTGGATCGATTTTGGCCTTTGAAATGACTGACACACGTGTCTCAATCAACCTGAATTCACCTATATGTAATAATTGATATTAGTATTAATCCTAATTAATATCATCGTCATATTCTGCTATAGATTTTCATATCCTATGACATTATGGGTCTGGGACTAAAAGGCATTTGAAAAATATTGCACAATAAATTATAAAACGTTGAAGATTTTAATACTTTAAGAGTATTAAAAAACTTGAAAGAGTTTCCTTCATATATCAAGAATCTGTGATTTTAACAAAAAGACACATACGGCTGAAGTCATAGCATGACAAGTGAAGTTTCCAAACATACGTTTACAGTGTGATTTAGTCTTTAGCCTTACTGTAAATAGTAATGGAAATGTGTGTTTCTGTGTACTCCCACAGGTTTTCTCACTACAAGGATAATGAGGAAAAGACGGAACTGGAAACGTCAGTTTTACTGGAAGTGATGGATATTAAGAGTGTTTGAGGAACCCTTACATCTGACCCAATGGCAAAGAAAGGCCGCGGCAAGGGCGAGAAGCCTGAAGCGCTCGTCTCTGCCTTACAGGCAGCCAATGAAGAGCTCAGGTCCAAATTAACCGAAATTCAAATTGAACTGCATCAAGAAAAATGCAAGGTAGGCCAACAGCATGTAGAGATTTACCAGGTGCTTCTGAACGGCACGGAGAAAACAAACTCTCTATAGCACCTGTACAAGGAACTTTCATAACCTTCATAATTCTTTTGTGCTCATTTGATCAAGAATACAGAAAAATCTATATTAAAATATTATGACAATTTTAAATTGTATTGGTTGGTTTTATATTTTAATATAATTTATTTCTGTGATGCGCAGCTGTATTTTCAGCATCATTACTCCAGTCTTCAGTGATCTTCAGAAATCATAATAATATGCGGATTTATTATCAATGTTGGAAACTATATAATATATTTTTTGGAACCTGTGATACTTGTTTCAGGATTCTTTGATGAATCAAATGTTAAAAAGAGCAGTGTTTGTAACAGTAAATTGATCAAAAGTTATAGTAAAGTCTTATCTCTCTCTCTCTCTCTCTCTCTCTCTCTCTCTCTCTCACTCGCTCTCTCTCTCTCTCTTTCGCTCTCTCTCTCTCTCTCTCTCTCTCGCTCTCTCTCTCTCTCTCTCTCTCTCGCTCTGTCTCTGTCTCTGTCTCTGTCTCTGTCTCTGTCTCTGTCTCTGTCTCTGTCTCTGTCTCTCTCGCTCTCTCTCTCTCTCTCTCTCTCTCTCTCTCTCTCTCTCTCTCTCACTCACTCTCTCTCTCGCTCTGTCTCTCTCTCTCTCTCTCTCTCTCTCTCTGTCTCTCTCTCTCTCTCTCTCTCTCTCTCTCTCTCTCTCTCTCCGTGTGTGTGTGTGTGTGTGTGCGCGTGCAAGCGAGTGATGTGTGTTGGTTAGTGTGCATCAATCAAAGCAGTGCATTTAGTGATTAAGCTAACTTGGATCTACCTGTGCCTTAAATGGTTTTACTGCATGCCTGCCAGCCAATCAGAATCCAGTATTCAGACAGACCATGGAATAAATGCAATATTCACACAAGCCTCGCTCATGAACTTGTTTCTGCAGGTGACGAAGTTGGAGCGAGAGAAGGTGCAGGAAGGCAAGCGCATCCGCGAGCAGGAGCAGCATCGGCACACGGCGGCGCTGACGGAGCAGCGGGCTCGCTGGCACGAGGAGAAGCTAAAGGAGCTCGCGGCTCTGCGGGAATCGCTAACACGGCAGCACGAGCAGGAGTTAGCGCGCACCACTAAGATTAAAGAAGGAGAGATCCAACGTTTGCGGACTGCGCTCAGTGCGCTGCGCGACGGCAGCGGTGAGAAAGTGCGCACTGCGCTAACGCTCGAGGCCCGAGAGGAAGCCCGCCGCTTCTTTGACCAGGAGCGCATGAAGCTAGTGCAAGAAATAGCCGGGCTAAAATCCACCAAACGGCAGACGGATGAAGCACTGAATACTGTGATCTTAGCCGACAAGATGAAGGCCGGTGACCTGCGCACTGAACATCAAGCGCACCAGGAGCAGATCTCCAAGATCAAGTGGGACTGTGAGCGAGATGTTCGTCGATTGGTAAGCCAGTGTTTTATTCTTAATGTGGATATGTCAAATAATAAAGCAATGATTTACAGTGAATTTATAACAGCTAAGGGGGTTTTAGGCACAACGACCCTTGGCTGTTATAAATTCACTGTAATCCACGGCTTCTTATTGCTTTTATAAAACTGTTATGCAGTAAGGTTTCACAAAATAAAACAGAGCAAATAAAGTGTTATATTAATAAAAACATTATACTTCCGTTGAACAATGTAGTTCCAATGTAGACCCGGATTAACACAGTGCAGTGCCCAGGGGTGACCACATTTGAAGTGCCCCCCCAAATCTACAAAAATTAAGAGCACTGTCAAAAATTCAGGAGTACCTTATGATCAATAACAAAAATTAGCCTTCCCATTACAAGGTAATAATTGACTCCTTAACGTGATTTACAGGGGCTTTTTTTTTGTAATGGAATTTTTTTCTAATTTTAATAAAAGTTTGTAATTATGTCAAATTCAGAAATCTATAAGCTTTGCCAAAATTTATAAGCTTTTCCAAAATTTCAAATAAAAAATGGAACAAGAACAGGTAGAATGTGAATTATAAGTTACCAATCAAAATATATCAATATTAACAAAATGTGTTTCCACTACAGAGATCCAAGAACACAAAAGGTAAATGAACATGGTAAAATTACACACATTAACAGAGGCTCAGAGGTGGGATCGATGTTTTAAATTCATCACAATGTTGTGAGATTAAAGTTTTAAATATAAAATTTTGAATATAGAACTATTGTTTGATTGAAATTATGACTAATTAAATAAAACATTTAAATAAAACTGCCAGTAGGTGGTGGCAAGCCACTGATTTGATCACTGAATCACTGAATCATTCGTTCAAATGATTCGTTTGAACGGCTGATTCATTCAGGAACGAAGCAAGTGACTGTCTTTATTAATGGATAATTGAATCACTGACTCACTAGATTCATTTAAAAATCGTTGATGAAATAGAGCAAAATTAGACAGTATTGTTAAAGTCATACAATGTACATCACTTAATATTGAATTATTGTTTATTGAACTGTTGTATTAATGTAATATCACATTAGCAAACTTCCTAAATAATCTTTAAAAGCTGTCACTCACTTCAGTTCATCGGGATCTCATAAAGCTCCATTATAATCAATGATAATCAATAATCGGATCTGTTATCTACACCCTGTCTACTCTTTGTGTGTTATAACGAGAGGATTTGTGAGCTTGCAGAACTCAGCACTGAACAGAACTCCAGTATATTAAGCAGAGAGTGGATTCTGATTAACATTGCATTCAAGGAATCAACGTATGTCGGTGATAAATTACTCAACACTGCAACGATCTTAGTAGAAATCTCCTCTCAGTGCAAACACAAAAATCCTATTTTGATCGGGTTAGTCACACAGGTGCTCCTAAATATGTTTTGATAGTCGCACGTAGTACTTTTCAGTTGCACTGCAGAGATATTTTCTCTAATCGTAACTTGCACAACTGGCGGGGGGGGGGGGGGGGGGGGGGCGGTACACTGTGACCTGACCCAATCGCAATTCTTTACATGCATGCATATATTTTATATTCTGTCTGTGTCATTAACTGTTCATTTTCTGTGCATCGGCATCTCTTCCAGCAAAATAATATATATACGAAAGATGAAACATATTTTAAAGGTCTAGTCATTATCTTAATCACATGGTGTCCCCCTATTGGCTGGTGCCCCAGGGCACTCGTCCAATCCCGTCTATGGATCACCCGGCCCTGGTTCCTCAAAAACAGTTGTGGTTGCAACAAAGTGGCAACACACAGACGTTAACAAAGGTGTATGTTTGTAGAGTAATTTACAACAGCTTTGAACCAATCAGAATCAAGGACCTATCCGTTTTATAAACCTAATTTTATATTACATATTTACAATATACACCTCCCTACTTATTGCATTAGTGAAATTTATTTTATTAACTGAAATAATGTTTGTATACCAAATTACTAACAATTTTATCTTCAATAATACTAATATGCTGACAACCACCATAAAGTAGTTTATCCATAATTTAGTATTTGCTGCAAATGTACTGAGATGAAGGTGAGTTTGTTTCTTCACTGGAGCTTCCAATGTGTGCTCTGCAGTGGATGGGTGCCGTCAGAATGAGAGTCTGATAAAAACATCACAATAATCCACACCACTCCAGTCCATCAGTTAACATCTGGAGAAGACAAAAGATGAAACATATCCAGCATTAACATGTTTTTGACTTTTAACGGTTTGCTTCTGGTTACATACGAGTCCATAATAATTGCTTCGTTCAGTGAAAAAGTCCACATGTTTGTTTAGAGCTGTTTTGGCTTGTAAACAGTGCTTGATATGTGCAGATTTCTCTCCTGATTCAGACCAGACCACTTCACTGAGGAAGCAATATTATGGATAAAGGATCTTTATAATTTTTTTCAGAAGCAACAGTTTAAAGTTAAAAACATCTTATGTTTCAGCTTTTGTCTTCTCCAGATGTTAACTGTGGATTATTGTGATGTTTTTATCAGACTCTCATTCTGACGGCACCCATTCACTGCAGAGCATCCACAAAAAAAAACAAAAAAAAAAACATCAAATATGAGTTGCCATACAGATAATTCTGGGAATGTCAATTCATGGTTTTCAACTGCAAATTATAAGATAACTCGTTCCTTTTCACTTGCAAAAACTACATCTAACGGTATTCTGCTGTAAAATTACATACATTTTTCCATTAGATCTATTACAGTTTTTCACCATATAAAGAACATAACATTAATGAATTGCCATGTTTTACTGTAGTGTTTTTTACAGTCTTGTGCTATTAAAATTGTGATATTTTTAGCAGTATAGATATGGTTAGTTGAAAAGCCAAGCCCTGCCTCCGTGGGTAATGCAGTGTAAACGTCGTGCAGGTGGATGAGATCAAGGGGAAGGACCGGACCATCTTCTCGCTGGAGAAAGAGCTGGAAACAGCCACAGGCTTCCTGCAGAGGCTGCAGCTGCAGAAGGATGCACTTGATGAGCAGCTTTTTTTAGTAAAAGAGGCAGAGTGCAGCCTGGGAAGCCCCAAACGAGAGATCCCCGGCCGCGCTGGAGACGGAGCAGAGCATTGTGGGAGTCCGGTAAAGAAACTAGACGTGTTCAATCCACAACTTCTATAAATGCACACGTGAATCCACAGACATTGTTCAGTGCAGTCTTAAACATATAATCTCAAAAATGATATCAGCGTAAATTATTGCTGTTAAATGAACATGTGTAAGAGTAAAAGATGGAGAAGTTAGAGTTAATCTTAAGGGTTATGTCCATTCTTGTGATGCAACGTTTTAAGTTAAGAATAAATGTTATTGTTAGCCAGTTGAAGTACTGACTTGAAGCAAGCGCTCTTTCACACTCAGTAACACACACAAACACTAATACAGCGGTTCTCAATTCCAGTTCTCACGCCCCCCCGCTCGGCACATTTCGTATGTTACTCTTATCGCTTCAGATGTTTGTTCTATTGGAACGTAAGTGCCCTGCGAAGTGGACATCACAGGATATTCCTCCATGATTCCAGTTCGAAGCGAACGTATATATTCCATTCAAAGTGCACTGAAGTGTGCAAGACGTGAATTAAAATTGTATATATTTACAGAGGTATATGATGTCACACTCGTCCGTGTGTGAAGCGGATTTCCCTGCTCATGGAGTAGGGAGCAATGGACCCTGTGTAGGGAGCAATGGACCCTGTGTGGGGAGCAATGGACCCTGTGTAGGGAGCAATGGACACTGTGTAGGGAGCAATGGACACTGTGTAGGGAGCAATGGACCCTGTGTAGGGAGCAATGGACCCTGTGTAGGGAGCAATGGACACTGTGTAGGGAGCAATGGACACTGTGTAGGGATCAATGGACACTGTGTAGGGAGCAATGGACCCTGTGTAGGGAGCAATGGACCCTGTGTAGGGAGCAATGGACCCTGTGTAGGGAGCAATGGACCCTGTGTAGGGAGCAATGGACCCTGTGTAGGGAGCAATGGACCCTGTGTAGGGAGCATGTCAATCGGAACACAGTTCATGCATGGAGCGCACTTCTAACAAGCTAATTATCTGAATCAGGTGTGCTAACAAAGAGAGACATGCAAAATATGCAGAGCGGGGGGGGGGGCGCGAGGACTGGAATTGAGAACCTCTGCACTAATGCATGTATATGATACTCTGCCAGCTTTAAGAAAAGGCTCTAAACTCTCAGTTCCCTGCGTAAACATGGGTTAATCCCATAAGCATGTTATATTAGTGCATGCATTTTCCTTTATTATGCAATGTACAGTATAGGGTTGGGCTGATAGATAGACGATGTTGCCGTCCATCGCCGATGGCTGATAGACATCATGATGTTGAGCCTGCATCGTAACCCCCCCAATAACCCCCGCTATACGCCGCATCCAATAACATGTTCGGAAAGAAAATGATGGAACCCTAAAGGGAATAATCTCGAGATGTGAGGAAAATATATATTTCAATACTTTTTTTTTTCTGGGAAAAAAACTAAATTAAGTGCATTTTGCTTAAAACAAGAGTATTTTACTTACCCCACTGGCAGATAATTTTAATTGTTTTAAGAAAAATGCTCTTAATTTAGTTTTTCCCCCTGGAAACAAGACTAAAAATCTTACGTCATTTTGCTTATCTAGTTAAAGAATCTTGATTTAAGAATGTTTTGATATTTTGACTACAACCAAGACTAACAAATACTACATAAGATAAGCCATTTTATTGCAGTGTATAACATTGAATAATTATACTGTATATAAATGCTGGCATCAGCCGCTATTATGCCTGGCATTGAACTGCTTTTGAATGCACGATCTCTTTTTAGTTTCACTTTCTCTTTCGAGATCGCACATACTCTATCTATACAATGGAGCGGCAGTATTTACCACACATTTGACAAGATTAGATGTTTGTCAGAGGTGCTCAGGATCTGCAAATCATTCCCCATCGTCCTCAGTCATCTCTTACTCTGCTTATGTGGTACGTGACATGTATGTACTGTAATGTAACAGGCAACCGTTAGAAATCTTCATTTGTTTTCTGAATACGGATTCACGCTTCGACGGACCCCCCGCCAATGTCATCGTCCATCGTGATGTTTCACTGTAGACATCGTCCGATGCCAATTTTGTAGGCATCGCCCAACCCTAGTACAGTACATGTGTGTGTGTGTGTGTGTGTGTGCAGATATATCTGATGTTATGTGTTTCAGGACATGAGGAGGAACCAGAAACGCATTAGTGAATTCAAAGCCACCATTCGTAAGCTGGAGGACCGCAATGCGATCTTAGTGGATGAAAGAAATGAGCTGGTATGTTTCAATGTCATGGATACTCAGTGTCGCAGTGAAGGATAAAAAGCAATGCCAACTGTGGAATGATTTTTAGTTTTTACAGGACTATAAAATCCTCAGCATGCATCTTCTGTTATGTGTGGTCTTAGAAACATTTCTCTTTTTGTGTCTTTTGTTTATGAATAATTAACCCTGAATTGCTCCTCTCAGTTGAAGCGTGTTCGAGAAGCAGATAAACAGTGCAAGCCCTTACTGGAGAAGAACAAATTATTAAGTAGGAAAAATGATGAACTCAGCCACTCCCTTCAGAGGATGGAGGATAAACTGAAATCCATTACCAAGGAGAACCTGGAGATGGTGGGTTCCTCTTTATTTTCTAATATCTCTGCTCATGTAATCTGCATTTTAAAGTGCAGGTTTAATGTGTTAACGTTAACAACGCACCGAAAGGCATCTCAGTGTTGCTCATGAACTTATATTTTAATCTCACGACGAACGTGATGATTTGAGCAGATAGCGTAATGATATTGTAGTCAAGCAGCTTGATGCAGAATGATGCACGTTCTTTCAAGTCTCTGTTAGTGATGGAAACCCTGAATAAACAATGAAAAAGACAATTGAGACTTTAAATTTCACAATTCTGACTTTATAACACGCAAGTGCAAGTTTAAATCTCACAATTCGGAGAAAAACGTTAGAATTGCGAGAATAAAAGTCGGAATTGCGAGATATAAACTTGAAATTGCGAGAAAAAAATCTGAATGGAAAGTTTTTATCTCGCAATTGTGATTTTATATCTCATAATTCTGTGAAAAAAGTCAGACTTGTGAGATTAAAAGTCACAATAACCTTTTTTCAATGTTTTATTCAGTGGCGGAAACGGGCTTTCATAGTTAGTTGCTGTAATGCTGACAATTTCCCAAAAAATAGATGGGTGTTTTGTTTTAAGATCACATGGTGATATATTGTTTTGAAGCATTTTTACATGTGTATTTAGCACTAAACACGGGTTATTTGAGAGAAATGTTCATACAACTAAATGTTACAATCTACATATTTCTCAATCTCTCAGATGGACAGGAAACACTGTACTGAGTAAGAAATGCACACATAATTAATTGGGCGCATTCCCCATCTTGCAGACTCGTTCTTAGCGTTTGGTAGTAAAGCACCACAATCTTGCAAACTAGCTAGTTTCATTTCATTGCTGTGCTGATTCAGGCACCCGGATCTGTTTTTAAATTAATATTTCACCCAACAATAACACATAGCTGTACATTTACTCCCCTCAGGTCATCCAAGATGTAGATGAGTTTGTTTCTTCATCAGATTTGGAGAAATATAGTATTGCATCACTTGCTCAGCAAAGGATGCTCTGCAGTGAATGGGTGCCGTCAGAATGAGAGTCCAAACAGCTGATAAAAACATCACAATAATCCACAAGTGATCCACATTACGTGTTGTAATGTTTTATCAGTTGTTTGGACTCTCATTCTGACGGCACCCATTCACTGCAGAGCATCCTTTGCTGAGCAAGTGATGCAATGCTATATTTCTCCAAATCTGATGAAGAAACAAACTCATCTGCATCTTGAATAATCAAGTAAATATTTTATATAAAGTACATATTTTAATGTGAAAATGTATTCCTTTAAATTTGGATAAATATGGATAAATATTTAGCTGATGTCATCCCTACAAAATGTATAGAAACATGTATTGTAAATAAAATACACATGGAAATGGCTGGATCCTCACTTAAAAAATTGATTGTTCAAAGTTTTAGCAGAGAAAATACAATTTCAGTTTGTCTACTTCAAAATGTTTTCTTAGTTATAATTGGTGAAAATAGTTTCTACACCAGGTTTTTCCAATGCTGTGGTACTGTTGTGTCGTACTCAGAAGGAGAAGATCACCTCACACCCTCCTCTGAAGAAACTCAAGTCTCTGAATGATCTGGATCAGGCCACCGATGATCAAGAGATCGAGTTCCTCAAGCTGCAGGTTCTGGAGCAGCAGAGCATGATTGATGAGCTGACACGAGTGAGTACTGCTCGAAAACACCAGCCAGGAGTCCCAGCACCAAACACACATCTATCATATCTCTCTCATGCATGTTTCAGGATAGAGAAAAACTCTTGAGAAAGAAGAGGCATAAACGAAGCAGACCTATAAAGGTGAGTGTGTGATTTTTTCAGTTTTCATCCAAAGTTGGGAATTGAACTGTGAAAATTAAAATATCACATAAAGCATTGGTGACTAAAGCACAGTGTCCATGTGTTCAAGAGAACCAAATCTCCACTTTCTGGAAAACTGGCACAATATATGAGTAAGTTGCTGTAACAAGCCAGTCACTCTTTTTCATACATAATAAATAATTTGCGTCTCAGAGCGCGCAGACCAGTGGTGTAGTGGAGGGTATACACAGGTATACGGCGTATACCCACTTCTTTATCAGTCAGCACTCCGTATAGCCACTTCTAAATCTCCTCTGATGCGCATCATTCAGTAGTGTCCTGCACTAGCCAAATCATGACAGTCCAGCATATGAGTAACTAATCCAATCACATGTGAATAAATGCAAATATTCCCTAAAAAATCCAGTAAAAACAGTGATGCGGTCAGGAATGAGATGTAAACACTCTCGTGCAGTGTATGTTTCATTTATACTCGAAGCCGGATGGCGCTCTCGCGCATAAAGGCAGCGATATGCCAATTTTTTTAATTGGACAAAAAAGTTATTTTATTTGACATTTCTGTCTCCCTCACTTCGGAAATGATTAAGAATCAAGATTTTTTGTTTGTTTCAAGAAGAGATCACAATTCTCCCACAATCCTGAACAGTCAACTAAACAAAATAGCATGCAATTTACTAGAGGTTCAGACAAAATGTCAATTGCTGCAGTCTGTTTATATATTTTAATCATTTATTGCTAAATCTGCACCTCTTCTGTGGATAATATTATTTTTTATAATGATCCTTACTCAAGCAGCAGAAGTTAAATGACAGCGTGCAAATATTACTGGCCCATTTTGGAGTGAACTAAATATGCAAGACTAGTTTTACACGTCACTCTTTATGATACAGGTCGTTCATCCTTTCCCGGGCCGTAAAAAAAAAATTGGGGGTATAAATTAAGAGTATACCCACTTCTCCAGGCACCACTACACCACTGGCGCAGACGAAATACTGAACAGCATGTTATATTATCTTGCGTTCGGATGCCTGATGTTTGGGAACACCGAGGTAATAATGAGTCATTCCACTGAATGGGTGCCATTTCTTTCTCTAGGACATTATGTGTACAAATGTGCATGAAATACATTTTATAATTATGCAAAGCATAATGCACATTAATTTACCTGCAAATGTGAAATTTTTATAAAACTAGATTATAACAAATCATTCTGATGACACACTGTGGCGCAGGTGTTTCATAATGACTAAAATAATATGTTAGACGCTGTGCAATGAGATCATTCTGCAAGTTATCCAAACACCGGATCTGTTGAGGCAAAGGCACAGTTTTTTGTGGTGTTTCCATCGAAGTTTATGCATGTTTTGTTACCAAAAAAACAAAACAAATGCACTTTAAGATTTTTAATGTGCATCTTAATGCTTCCATGCAGTGTTTTTATGTGATAAATGTGTTAATGCAAACATTGCTACTCTTACAACACTTTCTCCTGTCTGCTTTCAAAACATTGCAGTCTGTCTTTAAACGTTTGGTGCTACCAGCGACCCAAAGTTTCATTAAAAAAGTTGTTTACATGAAGGGGTGTGCATAAGACTGACATGACACCTTCATAATCATGACATGACACATGCTTGATTTTAGTGCATGTTTATGACAACTGTCATTAAGTGTCATTCGCTCAGTTATGTCATTTTTAATGCAAAGATGACATTATTCGACCTAACCCTACCCCTACCCTTACCCGTAACCCTATCCCATAACAAAGACATCTCAAACAGTGTCATCTTTGCATTAAAAATTACATAACTGAGCGAATGACACTTAATGACAGTTGTCATAAACCATGCATAAAATCATTAATATTCATGGCATGTGTCATGTCATGGTTTTGAAGGTGTCATGTCAGTCTTATGCACACCCCTTCATGTAAAGCGTAACCAGAAAGTCCACATTAAATGTGAATCGGATCTGGAGAGTTCTTATGATGTTAGTGATTGGTGTACTCTTCTAGAAAAGTCACAAACTGTATCGCTATCCACCAAACACAGACAAATTCAATTTCACATCTTACACAGAACGTATCGCACCCTCTATAGACTAAACAAACTTAATGTTGGGATCTCTGCCGTGTGTCAAAGATGTAAAACTTCTTCATATGTTCTGGAGTCGTCCAGTCTTAGAGACATTCTGAAAGTATGTTATTGCAACAATATCTGAAATATCAAAGAATCATATTGACCCTGATGATCAAATTTCAATACTAGGTGATATCAGTTCACTTCTCATGACTTATCATGAAGGCTATTTTATTTAGCTTGCAAGCACTAATTAATGCATACTTAAAAACTGGAAATCTGAGACCCCCCCCCACCCCAGAGCGTGTATCTTACAGTACCTCTGAGAAAATACTATATTCAAACCCACAGTCTATGATTATATTTGTGCCCCTTGTCTTGATGCTCTACCATTGTTAGGCTTTTATGATTGACCAGTTTGCATATTAATTGTTATGTGTATTTTTCCTTTCTCTTATTTTCTTGCTTCATCTCTGGACATTATTGTTTTTGTTTATTATTATTGTAACTCTACCTTTATTTAACATTGTTATGACGGATGTTTTGACAAACATTTGAGACAATTATACCATGTGTGGGTGGGTGTTTATTGTATTTTTTGCTGTTAAAAAAAGAATATTCTGATATTCTTAGCACTTTTGCATACTACATAATTGTATGTATATTCCCAATAAACACATCTTTACAAAAATGAAACTCACTCTGGGGGAAAAAAGTCCATGTTTAGCTAGATTTGTTCTTGTTATTCTCCCGCGCAGAGGCATATTGTTGTAGACACATTGTATGGGTATGATGAAGAGTCTATGGATTCAGAAACGTCCTCGGTGGCTTCCCTGCGCATGGACCGAACCCCGGCTACACCAGATGAAGATTTAGATGCGGTGAGCATTTAGGATGATTGACTGAGGATTTCTTTCATTTCTCAGTCAGGATCCCTGTGTTTTATGCTGTTCGTGTTCATTATCTGAAAGGGTTTGGTGGCTGAAGAGTCTGAATTGCGCTTTAAGCAGTTGACACGGGAATATCAGGCTCTTCAGAGAGCCTATGCCCTGCTGCAGGAGCAGAAAGGAGGTGTGCTGGACGCTGAAATGGAGGCTAAGGTATTCCTTTAATTACTGTCTGTGCATGACTGATTACCCAATTAACATTACAGAAATAAGGTACAAGACTCTCTTTTTTGCACAGATTTAGTCACTCTTTCAACAATGCAATTTATACGCTATATTGCCAAAAGTATTGGCACCCCTTCTAATGAAAGGTTTGACTACTTTAGTAATTTCCATGAGTACAAATCTTAATGTTTAAGCATATAATGATATTCTAGGGAATCTAATTGTATAGCAACAGATTGGACTCTTTTCTATTCTAACATGACAGTGTCTCTGTGTATAAGACAAGAATCAAAGAGAAATGATGATTCAGTCAGTGTGGAAGAACTTGACTGGTCTGATCCCAGCTGAACACCTCTGGTGTGACTTTAAATGAGCCACAAACTCATCACCAAACACTAATGACTTGTACATATGGGTTCAGTCATTTCATACACTTCAAAACTGTTGCAACAGTGGTGGATTTTATTTTTTAAGTACATTCATTTCTTTGTTGCCACAGTTTGGTGCCTTTTTCTCTTCTAAAGAAGGGGTGCCAGTACTTTTGTCCATATAATGAATGTACAAGTCATGATGTCATAGTTTGTGTGTAGATGTTATTGCTGTAAAGCACAAATGGTGCTGTTAATAGTAACAACTACCAGAGGTGTTTATTTTGCAGTAATAGGAAAAGTTAATAGTGAGAATTGGAGCTCAAACTAAAATGTGACCAACATTACATATATATCTTACAAAAAAATGCTCTCAAAATGTTCACAAACATAAGCCTCTAAAGTTAAACACTGTTATATTTGATAGTTTTGTCATCTTTGCAGGCTCACGAGCATCTCTTGGCAGATTCTCAAAGGCATAAATCTAAAATCGAAGACCTGGAAAAAGAGCTGGCTTTAAAGGGACAGGTAAACGTCTTTACTATTGATATTAGTGCATGTGAAATGTATTCTCTGACGGCATTATCTAGTGTGGTATTTATCTCGAGTGTTTATCTGGTAAAGCATCATGTCTGATGCACATCGTGCGCTCTCTCACTCACAGGACTCCAGATGGGTCGAGGAGAAGCAGCGGTTCCTCAGGCGCAATCAGGAGCTGCTGGATAAGGTGAGCAAAGTAATGCATTACAATATTGTGTTACTCCCTAAGAAAGTAACTCATTCTGTTACTTATTTTTTTATGGAAATTAATGCATTGCATTACTCTTGTGTTACTTTCCTCATCTGGGGGAAGTTTAGATTTAGGATCAATAGTGTAATTATACATGTAGTTAAAGTGCATGCTGGTACTTGTAGGTACAGTACAATGTAATAACTTGTTTTTAAAGAAATGCATTGTATCACATTTTTCTCCATGTACACTATTGGTAAAAAGCTTAGAATAATTACAATTTTATACAAATCTGCCCATCAGTGCTGTACTTATTTGATTAAAAATACAGTAAAAATTGTAATAATGTGAAATATTTCTACAATTTAAAATAGCTCTTTTCAATGTGAATATATATTAACATATCATTTATTTTTAGGATCAAATCTGTATTTTCAGCATCATTACTCCAGTCTTCAGTGTCACATGATCTTCAGAAATCATAATAATATGCTGATTTGCTGCTCAAGAAACATTTCTGATTATTATCAATGTTAAAAACAGTTGTGCTGCTTCATATTTTTGTGGAAACTGTGATACATTGTCATTCAATAGTTTAATAATGTTACAAAATATTTATGTTTCAAATAAATGCTGTTACTTTTGTGTTTTCTGTTCTTCAAAGAATCCTGAAAACGTGTCACAGTTTCCACAACAATATTAAGCAGCAAAACTGTTTCCAGCATTGATCATGATATCGCGTGATCTGAAGAGAGGTAATGGCTGTTAATTGCAGGCAGGTTCGAGCAGGTAGTGACAGTCTTTTATAATTGATAATATATCAGCATATTATCATGATTTCTGAAGATCACGTGACTCTGAAGACTGAGGTAATGGCTGTTAATTGCAGGCAGGTTCGAGCAGGTAGTGACAGTCTTTTATAATTGATAATATATCAGCACATTAGCATGATTTCTGAAGATCACGTGACTCTGAAGTCTGAGGTAATGGCTGTTAATTGCAGGCAGGTTCGTGCAGGCAGTGACAGTCTTTTATAAACTCTGTCAGTCAGATGGCGTTTCTTCTGGTGTTTCTTTGCCAGGTTGAAAAGCTGGAGAATGAAAACGTAAAGCTGCAGCTGGAACTACAGGACTCTAAAGATCAGAATGAACTCCTGGAGTTTCGCATCCTTGAGCTCGAGGTTTGATCTCTATTTCTGTCCACTCATCACTGCTGGCTGCACCATAAGCAGAGTTCTTACCAGTGTTAAACCTTGACAAAGGTCATGCTAGTTCATACAAGTTTGTGAGTAAATGTGTAATTGCATTTAAATTTCGGCTGGCGAAATCCAGTGGTTATCCAAGTTTTCTCCATGCATATTTTGTGACGTGATCGCACCTTAACTCAAAATGTAATTTTGTAGCTTGATTTGTTAAGATATAGCAAGTGCTCATCATGACCCAGATGCATCCAGCCGCTCCGCACATTTACTTCAACCATTAATCAACCATCTGTAAATATGTACCTTATATGTAGGGTTAGGTTTCAACTAATTGAGTTTAATGCTGGCGAGGGTAGGTCCATAAGCTCTTGTGTAAAGTGCACACTAGAGGCTTAGTGAAAGTTTGTAACTAATTGTGTTGCACCATTAGTTCTTAAGGCAGAATGTAGCTAGTAGTTCATGAGCTCTCTGTGAAGCGATGCATTTGTGACCCTGGACCACAAAACCAGTCTTAAGTGTTAACTTTTAGAAATTGAGATTTATACATCATCTGAAAGCTGCATAAATAAGCTTTTTTGTTATGTATGATAGGACAATATTTGGCTGAGATACATCTATTTGTAAATCTGGAATCTGAGGATGCAAAAAAATCGAAATATTGAGAAAATCATCTTTAAAGTTGTTCAAATGAATTCTTAGCAATGCATATTACTAATCAATAATTAAGTTTTGATATATTTACAGACATGGAACATGATCTTTACTTAATGTCCTAATGAATTTTGGCATAAAAGAAAAATCTTTAATTTTCTATAATCTATAATAACAGCCGATCGTTCAAGTCGATTTCTAACTTGACTTACGGTAAAAATACTTTTCCACTGGAATAAAGTATTTATTCATGAAATAAATTCATGTAATAATGAATTTTAATAATTGATTTTATATTTAAATGTTATATATAAAACATTCAGAAACCAGGGAAAGTGTGTTTTTTTGACACACACATTTTTAAAAAAAAGGTAATTGTGGCTTTTTATCTCGCAATTCTAATACATATTTTTTCTGAGAGGAATTGTCAGAATTCTGAGTAAAAAAAGTCATAATTCTGTTTATATCTCCCAAATTCTAAGTTTGTATCTTGCAATTCTGTCTTGTTTTTTTCCACTAAGTTCACATTTCTGTTTTTTTCCCCTTCATGGAGTTAAAAATACAAAAGTTAATTGCAACTTTTATGACTTTACTTTTCAGAATTGCAAATTTATATCTTTTTTTAAAGTCTGATTTGTGATATATAAACTCAGAATTACAAGAAAAAAGTCTAAATTCTGAGATACAAAGAGCCAATAACAAGTCATTATTTTATATACTGATTTTTATTTTAAAATGTTAACGAGTGTATAAGAGTTATAAATATGCACATATTTAGTAGAGCATAAGTTGTAACCTAATCCCTCTTAATGCAAAGCTGGTGCACAAATCTGATTTTCCAACCCTGGCCCGTGATTTTGCCCAAAGAGACCCAATGAAATATACTGTACAGGCTTGTTTTTGGCATGGTGTCTTATTAAATGTATGTCCTTGAGGCTAGTTGATTCTACAATAGATCCTTCAGCATAAAATTCATACATTCATGTGCACAATCCTGCCAAAATGCTCGAAACCTCTCTCAGATGGAGGCATCCATCTAGTGGTGGAAGTACAGATATATAAGCCTGCTGTAAAGAAAGTGTTTGCTGAAGACACAGTAATGCTGTCGGTGTGTAATGTGTGTTTGATGTGATCTGTCAGGAGCGTGAGAGGAGATCGCCTCCGTTTAACCTTCAGATCCATCCTTTCTCGGAGGGAGTGAGCGCGCTGCAGATCTACTGTATAAAGGAGGGCGTGAAGGTAATGATCAAGTCATGAACTGGCACTTTCTTTCAGTAAGAGTGAGAAGTGATGACCCAGACCTGCTGTCTTCTGCTCTGTGTGTAGGACGTGTGTATACCAGACCTCATCAAGCTGCTGGATATACTCGGGGATAACGGGGTACGTCACGTGTCATATCAGTCATGTGCTGTAGTGTTTAATGTTAATAATACAGACCCGAGACTCAGTGCACAGTGTTTGTTTACGGTGTTACGCAGAACCTGAGGAACGAGGAGCAGGTGGCCATTATTCAAGCCAGTACCGTGCTGTCTCTCGCTGAGAAGGTACGTGGCTGCCTCCAGTTATGTACTGTATTCATAACTTTCAGTCTTGAAGACTCGGAGGGCAAAACATCCACAGAACCGCTGCACAAGCGTGTCAGTTTATCATCTGTTTCACAGCCGCAAATATTTAGATCACCTCTCAAAAGAATAAAACAAAGGTACACATGAACTAAACGCAAGTTTTAGCCATTTCCAATCCATATTAAGCACCCGCGGCAATATTACAATCATTAAACAGTGCTACGAACATTGTAAAAACACTTAAAGTGCCTTAATATATTTATAACAGTAATATTAATAGATCAAAATCTGTATTAATGATGCGTAGTTTACACAGGCAAACAGATGAGGCCGGAATATAAATGCTATCCGCTTAACGGTTCAGTGTTTTCCATGTGAAACCTTTTAATGTGAATCTTTGTTTATATTCTGTGTTCATCTTCTTGCATGTACATTATATATATCATCAATAATGTGTCCACTGAATCTCGTCTTATAATATCTGCGTTTTACTACATTACTACTTAATGCAGTCTGTATAAATCTAGCTGGTGGTCAGTGGAGCAAAGCCTGGTTTTGCCCTCCTATAAGAGTGTGACGTCACGTGAAACTATCCATAAGATATTACTAATATAAGCACCCTTGGTTAATATGAGCAAAGGCGGCTGTGGAAAAAAAATCACAAAATGCGAATTTTCATTGAAGTAAAATTCTGAAGTTTTTTTGAGTGAAAGATCAAAAGGATAAACAATGCAGATTTATTTTCACCGCCGCCTTTGTTCATATTTACCAAAGGTGCTAATATTAGTGTAGGGTACTGTATATACTGTATACGATACGCATTATAAAGTGTTGTGAACAAAGAACATTATGTCTGAATTATTACTAGTGATGTAGAAGTCTGCTCTTGTTCTCAAGACATTAGTATATTTATTTTATTTAGTTGTGTTCATGTGTACAGCTGGGTGACAAATATGATACAGCATGCATTTACATTTACGCATTTAGCAGACGCTTTTATCCAAAGCGACTTACAGTACATTCAGGATATACATGTTTTTGTCAGTACATGTGTTCGCTGGGAATCGAACCCACAACCTTTACGCTGTTAACACAATGCTCTACCACTGAGCTCATTTGTTCGTTGCATTAGGCCTGTATGTTTTGCCCCCCCACATTAAAAGCTGTAGCTGTCATAATATATAATCTTAGTAAGACAAATTAATGGGAGATAAAGAGTGAAAACTGATATTAATAATATGCATTTTATGTAAATATCATGTTTTGAAGGTCTCAGCCTTGTCTCGTTATTGATTGCATTTGTACTCAAGCTTGTCTCTGTCTGAATTTTATTTTTAAGACCACGACGGTGGTGATATCACTAAATTGCCAGTGCATTGCAACGGAATAATGACTATTTACAGAAGAATTACATTTATTTTGCATAGTTGAATCCCAGTTTTCTCGTCAAGCACTGTAAAGCTGATTCGAAACAATCAAATTCAATCAGTAACTGTTATAATCGTTTACTTCAGATGCACTCAGTAACGTATTTCTGTTGATACAGTTGCTTCGGGTCAGAAATAAAGAGGGGATTGTGTAAATTTTTTTTGTCAAAATTAATACAATTGCCCACAAATTTCAAGATATTGGTAAAAACAAGTACTTTGCATGAAATCTTGTTTTTATGTAAGGCTTATAACGTTTGATATAATTAAGTAATATCATCAGAGCACGTTTATGTTTTCATGAAAATAAGCTTGATTGCAAACATGATACTGATTTATCTCACTCTCAAAAAACGCTTAAGTTAATATTAAGTGACTTACATTTTAGTCAGTTTAAAGACATGTTTTTGCTGTTTCGCTAATGATAATAGTTCTACACAACAAATCCAAAGCAACACACATCAGTGTTTCATTATTGAATGAATCAACCGGTCGCTTCAAGTGTTAGTTTCACACGAGAGTATCATTTTTCCCACTTTATGTTTTTACGTTTGAAACATTAGTGTCATGAAATAACCTGTGCAGCTGTGAGTGTAAATGACTTTTGGTTTTTATTATTTATCAAGAATTTGAAGAGTGCTTTCTGGTCTTGTTCTCTATAACACTAGTCATTACATTAGAATCACGGCTGTCACACACAGTACTGTATTTACTCCACACACGTGTCTCACTCTGTTAGTGATGTAGACAGATGTTTGTCAGTCTCCAGCATGTGTGTTGTGTTGTGATTTAGTGGATCCAGCAGATTGAAGGCACAGAAGCAGCTCTGCATCAGAAGATGATGGACCTGGAGCTCGAGATGGTATAAATACAAGCCCTATCTTTACACAATATTTCTAATCAAAATTTCTGAACACATTTTAGACTCATTTTGATCTTATTTAATTACAACAAAGCCTTGAAGAAAGCCCTTATATTTGAGATTTGATATCTAAAGCCCAGCTCTCCATACCATTTGCCTGATGCTATTATAGAAATATTTTGTAGCAATGTACACTTCTGTTCAAAAGTTAGGGGTCAGTGCATTTTTTCTTAGTTTAAAAAAAAAGAAATGAATACTTTTATTCAGCACGGATTGATAAAAAGTGATATAAAAGACTTGTTTTATATCTGATCCCAAACCTTGAACGGCAGCGTAAGTAAAAAATGAAACACAAAATACTGATTTGAAATCCTAGCAGGCAGATTTGAGACGAAACGAACAAACGAGTTCAAACAAAACAGACATAGACATCATATATCTTACCTGTTTATTATCTTATTACCCAGAACAGTCATTCTGGCAACAAGACAAACACTTATCAATATCAGCGTAGGCCTACTGTTAATGCTAAAGTCCTCTGGTTTGATTTTTAATACAGTCAATAACAGAATGAAATGAGAGAGGAGATAGTTCACAGTATAATAAGATAATTTACCCTGTATGGGATGTGTTAGAAGATTAAATGATTACGCAGATGTCGTTTGTGAGATGCAATGCATGACAGATGCATTATTTAAAGAAGAAAGCGTTCACTGATAATCATGACTGGTTTGCAGGAGATGTTCTGTAAACAGAAGGGTTATCTGGAGGAGGAGCTGGACTACCGGAAGCAGACGCTGGACCAGGCCTATATGGTGAATAAACTCTCCTTGTGAATTAAACACTGCATTCAAAATATCACAAGCACATCTCAAAAACAAACATTTGCAAACACTTCTGCCATAATATTAATTCCTGATAGATTTGTGTGTGTTACATGGAGAACTGTGTGTTGTGTTTTACAAAAAGTGTTTTATGAAATTGAAAACTGAGTCAAAGGCTGATAATTAGTGTCTGGTTTTGCAGATTTGGTGTGTGCTTCTGCTGTTTGAGTGTCAACTTGTGTGACAAGGAAAGATTTTGTGTAAATAAAACAAAATGTTATCTGGTAGTACACTGGATTTTCGTTACAGAGGCAAGACTATTTTGTCTTTTTGAACTTCACATAATTCAGTTCATTTTTTTCTTGGCATCAATTTGTTCTTATATTTTCTTGAATTTGTTGCTTACAAAAGTATTTTGGCAATAAGTTTTATCTTAACCGTGAACCAGACTAACCAAAAACGTGTGTGTGTGTGTGTGCGCATGCATATATCTATGTGTACGTGTGTGCATGCATGTGTGTGTGTGTGTGTGTGTGTGTGTGTGTGCATGCATATATCTGTGTGTGTGTGTGTGTGTGTGTGTGCATGCATATATCTGTGTGTGTGTGTGTGTGTGTCTGTGTGTGTGTGTGTGCACGCATATATCTCTGTGTGTGTGTGTGTGTGTGTGTGTTTGCATGTACGTGTGTGTGTGTGTGTGTGCATGCATATATCTGTGTACTTGTGTGTGTGTGTGTGTGTGTGTGTGTGTATGCATATATCTATGTGTACTTGTGTGTGTGTGTGTTTGTATGTACGTGTGTGTGTGTGTGTGTGTGTGTGTGTGTGCATGTGTGTGTGTGTGTGTGTGTGTGTGTGTGTGTGTGTTTGTGTGCGTGTGTGTGTGTGATTTTCTGGAATGGTCAGGTCTGGAGATTTAGGACATAAAATGTGCTGTTTTCTATGAGTGGAGGGAACAGGTGGTACCGTTCAAAATCTATTTAAATGTCCAGTGTTTACAGTTGCAACAAAACCCATACGGGTATATTATCTTCATGAGACATACACTTATCTCGGACATAAAATTAATATTGCAGAAGAATGAAAAGAGCAAGTAAACATTATTTTGTCAGCGTTCACATCCAAGCTGGACTTGATATATAAATGTCCACTACCACTGACTATGAAGCTGGAAGCTATTAGACAGGTGGCACTGTATAAAGTACAACATCTGTTCTCCAACATTCACATCCAACAGAAAGTGCTGAGCGAAATGGATAACAAAACAGAGAGCTTAGTGTGAAAGTGGTTTGGACTGAACACACACAGCACTCGTGATGTTATTTTTCATCCCCAGTGGGAAGGAGGGTTGGGGGTACCAAACGTGATATGGATTTATACTTGCACATGGATTTCCCATCTGCTGAACATGCTGAATAATGATGATAAAGACGTTAGAGAGATGGCTCGATCCTCCCTGTTCTTGGATCCGCTGGCCAGGGACTCGGAGCCCAGTTCCTTGGCTTTAAAAGGAAACCCAGCGGGAAACTGGACACTCATTCTGCTGGTTCTGGTGTCTGGTCAGATTGGCCGGACCTGACTGACCTGTGCATTCAAACTGGAGTATCACTGGATTGGGTGAGGACTGACTCTGAGAGTGTGAGAGTCTCGGAGGATATCATCACTGACCCCCAGACTTATGTCAGAGCAAGAGTCACATACAGTGGTGAACATCTGCAGGAGCCCGGCGAACTCTCTCCGATCTACATCAATCCAACACTGGATTAGACTGAAACTTCAGTGTCTTTCCTCCGCTGATCATTCTGTTTCACATTCACTTCTGAAGAATACTGCACTCAGTGAGGACATTGTTATTTTCACAGTAAAATCCAGATTACAAGTTCTCCCTACCAGACTCAACCTTTCTATCTGGTTTCCTACAACTCAAGTTCCTCATTGTTTGCATCACACTACAGAACAGATCACAGAAACACTGCCACATATCTTGAATGGCTGCCATGCTTACAAGGGAATGCACATAGCACGCCACGACAGAATAGTGGACCTGATAGTGAAGGACATATCAAATCATGTATCACCTTTAGTAAGAGTATACACACATTCCTGTGTAAAACATCTATGTTTCAGTATCTCAGTAATCTGACATGTTTTCTGATCTGTCTGTGAATACACCTGATGTGGTTGTGATTAATGAGGAGTGTTTGTTCTGGAGATAGCATGCACCTTTGATTCTAGTATGAGGAAGCTCTTCTGACCAAAGTCATTAGATACCAACCACTCCTAAATATTATATCAGAGATAGGTTATCAGGCCGATTATTTGTTTTCATATTTGGCAGTTTAGGACACACACACACAGGCTGGTTGTAAGAGGCCTTCAACATCTTGGGATGCCCAAAAAGAGGGCTAAACGGTTAGCAAAGTATCGTGCTTTGTCTGCTTTCATAGTTAGCCGTTATATATGGCGGAGACGCTGTTATTTATACTCATAACAACTGAGTTATACACTTAATATTGTGAAGATCTGTTGTATGGTCCATGTTTTTCGTACATGTATTTAACTGCATCTGTAATATTTATATCACTAGAGTATTTATTTGAAGTGGATTTAAATAAATTGTTAAACTGTGTGTGTGTGTGTGTGTGTGTGTGTACAACAGCAAATCCAGGAGCTGGAGGCGACCCTGTACAACGCACTGCAGCAGGATAAAGTCATCAAATACGGAGAACCTCTGGACGAGCTGCAGAAGGACGAGTTACGCTCGGCCGTGGAGAAACTGCGCAGACAGATGCTGCGTAAGAGCCGAGAGTTTGACTGTCAGGTGCTGCAGGAGAGGATGGAGCTGCTCCATCAGGCCCATCAGGTACCCTTCACATCTCAACAACATTTGAACATGTGTATGCATGTAGTATGTGTTTCATGTAACCAAACATAAGAGAAGAGACATATTCCCAAGGAGACAGGCCAGAAAAGGCATCCTCATGATGAGAGAATTTGAAAAAATCATATTTGTATTTTTTAAAGTTAAGATGAGCAATGTTGGGGAAAGTTACTTTTAAAAGTAATGCATTACAATATTGCGTTACTCTCTAAAAAAGCAACTAATTACGTTACTTTTAATGGAAGGTAATGCGTTGTTAGTTTTGCGTTACTTTTTCTCATCTGGGCTGGGCTTGCTTATTTTTTTTTATATAAAAAAAATCTATTTCTCTCAACATTAGAAAAAAATGGGAGAACAAAGTTTTCAAAACAAACTCAGATATTTTCTTGACAATAGAAATATTATGTGTTACTATACTTTTACAGTACTTGGATAAAGTAATTGATTATGTAACTCGTGTTACCCCCCAACACTGAAGACTGGTGACTTCATGCTTTTGAGGAACATTCATTTTTTCATCTCTCAATCATCATTGTATTTCATTGCACTATATATTTTGCCCCCACATTAAAAGCTGTAGATCTTAAAACTATGCATAATATACACCCACCGGCCACTTTATTAGCTACACCTGTTCAATCACTTGGTAACACAAACTGCTGATCAGCCAATCACATGGCAGCAACTCAATGCATTTAGACATCTAGATGTGATGAAGACGACTTGCTGTAGTTCAATCCGAGCATCAGAACGGGGAAGAAAGAGGATTTAAGTGACTCTGAACGTGGAATGGTTGTTGGTGACAGACGGGCTGCTCTGAGTATTTCAGAATCTGCTGATCTACTGGGATTTTCACACACAACCATCTCTAGGGTTTACAGAGAATGGTCTGAAAAAGAGAAAATATCCAGCGAGCGGCAGTTGTGTGGACGACAATGACTTGTTGATGTCAGAGGTCAGAGGAGAATGGACAGACTGGTTAGAGATGATAGAAAGGTAACAGTAACTCAAATAACCACTCGTTACAACCAAGATCTGCAGAATACCATCTCTGAACACACAACACGTCGAACCCTGAAGCAGATGTGCTCCAGCAGCAGAAGACCACACCGGGTGCCGCTCCGGTCAGATAAGAACAGCACACGGAGGATACAATTCACACAGACTCACCAAAACTGGACAATAGAAGATTGAAAAACGTGATGAGTCTTGATTTCTGCTGCTACATTCAGATGTAGGGTCAGAATTTGGCGTAAAGAACATGAAAGCATGGATCATCCTGCCTTGTCTCAACGGTTCAGGCTGCTGGTGGTGGTGTAATGGTGTGGGGGGTATTTTCTTGGCACACTTTGGGTCCCTTTAGTACCAATTGAGCATCGTTTAAACACCACAGTCTACCTGAGTATTGTTGCTGACCATGTCCATCCCTTTATGACTACAGTGTACCATCTTCTGATGTACTTCCAGCAGGATAATGCACCATGTCACAAAGCTCAAATCATCTCAGACTGGTTTCTTGAACATGACAATGAGTTCACTTTACTCAAATGACCTCCACAGTCACCAGATCTCAATCCAATAGAGCACCTTTGGGATGTGGTGGAACGAGAGATTCACATCATGGATGTGCAGACGACAAATCTGCAGCAACTGCGTGATGCTATCATGACAATATGAACCAAAATCTCTGAGGAATGTTTCCAACACCTTGTTGAATCGGTCACGAAGAATTAAGACAGTTCTGAAGGAAAAAGGGGTCAAACTCGGTACTAGCAAGGTGTACCCAATAAAGTGGCCAGTGAGTGTATCATCTTACTAAGACATATTATTTGGAGATAAAGAGTGAAAACTGATATTAATATACATCTTTTGCAAATGTTGTTGTATTGAAATATATATATATATATATACTGTATCATCAAAATCATTGATTTACATTACAAGCTATCAATATTTCATCTTACCTAATTGCATATTTTTGCTCGGCTTGGGACTCTGAATTTTTATAGTTAACTAAAACTAAAACCTTACTTGGAATAAAAATAAACGTTAACTAATACTACTTCTAATAATAAAAATGACTAAAATGTTAACCTGAAACAAGAAAGTATTAAAATAAAATATAATTTAAAAATATGAGCAAAAATTATAATCAAATAATGACCTGTATAAATTTAAATGTTTTTCCTTCTGGAATGGCCTGATGTATCAACATCAGATAACTGTTGTATAACATAAAACATAATTTTTTTTTACATGTAATACATTTTAATAAATTTACATTTATGCATTTAGCAGACTCTTTTATCCAAAGCGACTTACAGTACATTCAGGTTATACAATTTTTTGTCAGTATGTTTTTTTCTTTTAGATTTTTTCTAAAAGTCCATCAACTGTTACATTAAAAAAAGAGATTTTAATGACTAAGAAATAGCTAATCAAAAGAAAAAGCGTATAAATTACATGAAGGAATCCACTGACCAGCTAACCTCCATCAGCCACAGCAGACTTCATGTGTTCAGTGTAGTAGATCAACAGTGGCGATGACTAGTTCGGTGAATTCCAGCTGATTTCTTCAGTTCAGCCGATATGAGCTGATTTCACCAGTTCAGCCGATATGAGCTGATTTCACCAGTTCAGCCGATATAAACTGATTTCACCAGTTCAGCCGATATGAGCTGATTTCACCAGTTCAGCCGATATAAGCTGATTTCACCAGTTCAGCCGATATAAGCTGATTTCACCAGTTCAGCCGATATAAGCTGATTTGACCAGTTCAGCCGATATAAGCTGATTTGACCAGTTCAGCCGATATAAGCTGATTTCACCAGTTCAGCCGATATAAGCTGATTTCACCAGTTCAGCCGATATAAGCTGATTTCACCAGTTCAGCCGATATAAGCTGATTTCACCAGTTCAGCCGATATAAGCTGATTTCACCAGTTCAGCCGATATAAGCTGATTTCACCAGTTCAGCCGATATAAGCTGATTTCACCAGTTCAGCCGATATAAGCTGATTTCACCAGTTCAGCCGATATAAGCTGATTTCACCAGTTCAGCCGATATAAGCTGATTTCACCAGTTCAGCCGATATAAGCTGATTTCACCAGTTCAGCCGATATGAGCTGATTTCACCAGTTCAGCCGATATGAGCTGATTTCACCAGTTCAGCCGATATGAGCTGATTTCACCAGTTCAGCCGATATGAGCTGATTTCACCAGTTCAGCCGATATGAGCTGATTTCACCAGTTCAGCCGATATAAGCTGATTTCACCAGTTCAGCCGATATAAGCTGATTTCACCAGTTCAGCCGATATAAGCTGATTTCACCAGTTCAGCCGATATGAGCTGATTTCACCAGTTCAGCCGATATGAGCTGATTTGACCAGTTCAGCCGATATGAGCTGATTTGACCAGTTCAGCCGATATGAGCTGATTTCACCAGTTCAGCCGATATGAGCTGATTTCACCAGTTCAGCCGATATGAGCTGATTTCACCAGTTCAGCCGATATAAGCTGATTTCACCAGTTCAGCCGATATAAGCTGATTTCACCAGTTCAGCCGATATAAGCTGATTTCACCAGTTCAGCCGATATAAGCTGATTTCACCAGTTCGGCCGATATAAACTGATTTCACCAGTTCGGCCGATATAAGCTGATTTCACCAGTTCAGCCGATATAAGCTGATTTCACCAGTTCAGCCGATATAAGCTGATTTCACCAGTTCAGCCGATATGAGCTGATTTCATCAGTTCAGCTGATATGAGTCACCAGTTCAGCCGATATAAGCTGATTTCACCAGTTCAGCCGATATAAACTGATTTCATCAGTTCAGCTGATATGAGTCACCAGTTCAGCCGATATGAGCTGATTTCACCAGTTCAGCCGATATAAACTGATTTCACCAGTTCAGCCGATATGAGCTGATTTCACCAGTTCAGCCGATATAAGCTGATTTCACCAGTTCAGCCGATATAAGCTGATTTCACCAGTTCAGCCGATATAAGCTGATTTCACCAGTTCAGCCGATATAAGCGGATTTCACCAGTTCAGCCGATATAAGCTGATTTTGGAAAGAGTAAAGCTGCATTATGCCATCAGACAGTAAACAAGTGGAAGTATCAATACAGCATTTCACACTTCACACTAAATGTATTTAGTCACACATGTGAGTAAAATGCACCAATGATCTGGAAACTATGGAGTCCCTTAAGGGACATGGTGGTGGGAAAAATTAAGTGTGGAAGGAAATTAATGTTTTAAATTTTTTAGTTCTCTCAACAAAACCAGTTGAGTTCAGACAAACTCTTCTTTACGGCTTGCAGTGATTCATAAAGCTCTGTATGTTCACAATGTGGCTTAATGTATTAAAAGCAGAGGAGCCCAGAATAGAACAGCGTGCAGTGGTTCATAAAATGCTTAACGTTAATAAAGATGATAAAAAAGACCAAATACGCTATATTATATATGTATGTGTACATGCAAGCCCAACATATGAGCTGAATTGCACGATAAGCGTTTTCTCCCTCATAGAAAAGCACATTTAACATGGCTTAATATAAATACAAAAACAGTGATAAAAAGCCCAAGTTTGATATTTTATTAAAAATATACGCTATGCACAGAAAAGCAACGCGCTAAGAGTATTTTATAGGCTAATGTTTTGTCTGTGGGGGGGGGGGACTCTGCGTTGTGTGCTATATAAACTCTATAAAGAGATTTGGTATTTTTAAATCACCATCTTCATTACATTGCAAGGCGTTGCGTTCATAATCACATTCTGCTTTATTAAAAGTAATGTTACGAATAAGGTTATTAATATTAGTTTAATAATTTTATCAGCATTAATTGTTGAATTTGGTCCTCCAAAGTCACTGTTTTAAAACATTAAGTGTTTTATAATGTCCAAAACCGTGCCTTGAACTAAGCACTGATGTAATTCTTTATACTTGAGTCCAAGTTCAAAATAAAGCTTTATGAACTGCTCCATTGTGAACATGCATACGGAGCTTTATGAATCACTGCAAGCCGTAAAGAAGAGTTTGTCTGAACTCGACTGGTTTTGAGAGAGAACTCGAAAATAAAAAATAAAACTTTCCTTCCACCCTTAATTTTTTCCACCACTATGTCCCTTAAGGGTCTCCGTAGGAGACTAATACAAAACACTATAAAACATACAAAATATAGTTGAAGTGTAATAAAACCTACGTACACATGTTTGTTGGTTCTGTGTGATGTAAAGCACGTCGACCGGTGATCTGATGATGCAGTAGCTTTTATCTACAGAAGAGGGCAGCAGATTGTTGAGACATACTATTGTAAAACCACAATTAAAATTGGATTTTAATGTCAAATTATATTATGTTAATATTCTGAGGATTTGACTAGTGGTATTAGACTGTATTTATAAATGAGGTTTTATATTAATAAGCACTGTAATTGTACTGTACAGTAACTTTCTCAAAGCTGTTTGCATAATACACAATCTGTGCTGTGTGTTTCTCTCAGAGGATCAGAGACCTGGAGGACAAGACTGACATTCAGAGGAGACAGATTAAAGATCTAGAGGAGAAGGTGAGACCATTATATCAAATCATTTATACTGTACTGAAGATGATTCATTAATGTCTTCCAGTGTTTGTTGTGATATGGGTGCCTATGTCCTGGATATAACCATAATTAATATATTTCTCTAATCTTTCTTTCTTTCTTTCTTTCTTTCTTTCTTTCTTTCTTTCTTTCTTTCTTTCTTTCTTTCTTTCTTTCTTTCTTTCTTCTTTCTTTCTTTCTTTCTTTCTTTCTTTCTTTCTTTCTCTCTTTCTTTCTTTCTTTCTCTCTTTCTTTCTTTCTTTCTTTCTTTCTTTCTTTCTCTCTTTCTTTCTCTTTCTTTCTTTCTTTCTTTCTTATTCTTTCTTTCTTTCTTTCTTTCTTTCTTTCTTTCTTCTTTCTTTCTTTCATTCTATCTCTCTCTTTCTTTCTTTCCTTTCTTTCTCTCTCTCTCTCTTTCTTTCTTTCCTTTCTTTCTTTCTTCCTCTTTCTTTCTTTCTTCTCTTTCTTTCTTTCTTTCTTTCTTTCTTTCTTCCTCTTCTTTCTTTCTTTCTTTCTTTCTTTCTTTCTTTCTTTCTTTCTCTCAGTTCTTTCTTTCTTTTCTCTTTCTTTCTTTCTTTCTTTCTTTCTCTTTTCTCTTTCTTTCTTTCTCTTTCTTTCTCTCAGTTTTTATTTCTCTTTTTATTCTTCTCTCTTGCCTTCATTCTTTGGCCTTGATGTCTGTGACATCTCCTGCGGAGGTGAGTGAAGGATCTCGTTTCATAGGGGTATGTTCTTCACCCTTCTATTCTTTCTGCACTTACCACTCGTGTTGAAAAGTGTTTTGAGGAAAATGTCATAATCTAGGGGTAAGACAAGGGGAAGGTACGGTTTAGAGCTTGCTGAGACTAATATTGTTTTAGGAGTTTATGAGTCACTACATGATGTAATGATAAGTGCATTATAGTGATGATGAGTACATAAAAGCACATACAAGCATTACATGAATCGTGACATTTATTGTGTTATTGAAAGAGAACTACTGCAGTTTGCAGAGAATGTGCTTCCCCTCAGACCATATAAGATGTAGATGAGTTTGTTTCTTCATCAGATTTGGAGAAGTGTGTCACTGCATCAGTGTCTCAGCGATGGATGCTCTGCAGTGAATGGGTGCCGTCAGAAAGAGAGTCCAAACAGCTGAAACAAATCCATCATTAAGACGTTTTTAACTTTAAAGCATTGCTTCTGGACAAAATATGAAATCTATATATTTGTTTAGAGCTGTTTTGGCTCCTCCAGTGAAAATGTTGATTTGATCTGTGCAGATTTCTCTCCTGATCCAGACTAGACATCTTTTCACTGGAGGAAGCCTTATTATAGATTTCATATTTTGGCCAGAAGCAATGCTTTAAAGTTAAAAACGTCTTAATGATGGATTTGTTTCAGCTTGTGTCTTCTCCAGATGTTAACTGATGGACTGGAGTGGTGTGGATTATTGTGATGTTTTTATCAGACTCTCATTCTGACGGCACCCATTCACTGCAGAGCACCCATTGCTGAGCAAATGCTCCAAATGTTCCCATGAAAATACAAACTGGTCTGAGGATGAGTGAACTATTCCTTTAAGATCTGTTCTGTAAAAATGCCCATCTAATCTCAGGCTTTGTCTCTTTTGTCATTCACAGGATTTGAAGCAACCTGGAGCTGTCGCATGCAACCGCAGTCGTCCGGATGTAATGACTCAAGGTGTATTAGTGGCTGTTTTGTTTTGCTTGTGTGGAAGTGGGAAATTCAGAGTTAGTGATTATGGACTTCATTGGATTCAACCTCTGTGGAGGACCAGGACAGAACGCTTGAAATCACACTTACAGAGCAATACAAGTGTGACAAAACATAATCATCAACCCAACTAGAGGATTGTAAATTATCTCTGCCATGCAGGGACCCGTCATGACCACGTCTTTACTGCATCTACTGCGACTGCAACCAACCAGAACCCACAGACCTCTTTCTTTCTCACTCTGTCTGTCTCGACAGCGAAATTCGAAGCGAAACGGACGTCTTTGCAGACACACATCCTCTCACAGGAGCTATGGGTGCTGACTCTGTTATCAGGACCCCTTAGGAGAGGCGTCCTCCTCACTGCCGGAACACAGAAAGGACAAAGAGACAGATTGAGAGAGAAAGCGAGACCATCCACTACAAACATCCACACTAGCAGTTTTTGTTTACCCATAGAAAGTACTGCAACCTGAAAACTAATTCTGAGCAGCCTGGTTTTTAATATATATTTTTTTTATTATTCCTCGTATTGGGTCTCATTCCTCCATCACAAGCAAAATTTCGATGTAAATAAATGCAAAAGGTTTATGCAACTAAAACCATTTTTCCCGATCACATTTTACAGCCGCGATGAAATGGAAGAAGCGACATAATTTTGTTTTTCTGTATTGTGACATATGTCTGAGTGTAACAGATTATAGAAAATAACGTACTTGGTTTTAAACATCCGTTGTTGATTGGATTTTGACATGAAGGCATTGCACTCGAATAAATGAGTTGACAATAGATTTGTAAATCGAGTTTAAACTGACTATATGATTGGAGAATTTCTGTATACATTATACATAAAAAAACTAAACTAGAACATGCATACATGGAAGCTTGTTTCCACCAATGAATAAAACATAAAAAAGGTTATTGTGATTTTTTTATCTCACAATTCTGACTTTTTTCTTGCAATTGCGTGATATAAACATGTAATTCTGACTTTTTGCTCAGAATTTTCTCGCTATAGTGAGATATGAACTCAGAATTGAGAGAAAAAAGTCATAATTGTATGTTTATTTCTTAATATTCTCACTTTGTAATAAATATGGAATTGTGAATTATAAGAATTATAATATAATACAAGTTAGAATTGATAAACTCACAATTGTAAGACACCATTTTTTTACGCAGGACTTCGTGAATCGCAATTGCGAGTTTATATCACAATTCTGAGAAATTAAGTTATAATTGCAAGACTTTCAATTGTGAGAAAAGTCAAAAATGCAAGTTTATCTTGCAATACTGACTCTTTTGTTACAGTTCTATTTTTTTACACAATTCTAACGTTATTTCTCACAATTGCATGTTTATATTACGCAATTCTGAGAGTCAGAATTGTAAGATTAAAAAGTGGCAATTACTTTTATTTGTTATTGGCCTAAACTGGCTTTCACATATGCATGGCTGAATCACGATAAGATGAATAATGTGCATTTGGAAAATAAATGGAGTGAATTTTATTACTTAAACTGTTATCATGTAAATTATCGTACCACATTACAGTTTAAAATATAGTTTTGCACCAAGCGCATTCATGCAAGTTAAACCATTCACATGCAACAGTTTATGAAAGTTAAACTGTTCTTGTGTAAATTGTTATACCACGTATCATATGCAACAGAACATGGCACCATGTGAGAGTTTATGAGGGTGAAACCATTCTTTAGTAAACATCATGCAAGAGTTTTCCTGCTCTTAAAACTATCACATAAGAACGGTTTTACAGATCATTTCCACGATTCTGCTTGTGGTTCACGAATGAGACCCGTTGTTCAATAATATTCCCTGTCTATGATGATCAGCAGTTCCTCTTTCTGACTGCAGTGTAATATATATATGTTTGTTGATATGTACATGTGTCTCTATTTCTTCTCATGTGAATACACTTCTCCTCCTGCAGCTTGAGCAGTAGAGTCACTTTGCAGTTTAGATTTGATTCATGACTATAAAGTGTGGCGTATATTGTAGTGACGGCTGCAGACGAAATGTTTCCGCCGTCCTCGACTGTCCCTGTATTTACTCATCTCTTCCCCGAGCCTCGTTCTTTTCTACTGTTTCAAATGAACAGCTGTATTATACCAGCAAGACTTTCACTAACTGGTTTGTACTGAATGATCTTTCTAACTCCCTTTAATTGGCTGTCTCTGGCTTGTAAATATGTTTTTGGAGCATTCTGTATACCAGGTTTGGCTTCATTTCATTAAAGTCTAAATACCTCCTCAGAAATAAAATAATCTTTCTTTTTTTCCACCATTGTACGTGCTGAGAATCAGTGCTGGGAAATTTACTTTTAAAAGTAATGCATTACAATAATGCGTTACTCCATAAGAAAGTAACTAATTGCGTGACTTTTTATGAAGTCTTAAGTTACTTTTGGATTACTTTCGCACTTAACTCTCAGTTTCTCTCAACACAGGACATTACTTGTTTGAAAACGTAACTCAGATATTTTCCTGTAAATTTACAAGTAATGCATTACTTTAGTTACTTGGGAAAGTACATAACTTGCGTTACTTGTAATGCATTGCCCCCAACACTGCTGAGAACATGCTTCTTTCTACACGTTTGATTGGAGTCAAAATAGAATTAAATGTTTGTTAAACCAAATGTATTTTATTTCAGAAACATTATAATGTAGTGCCTCAATATATCAAATTTGTCCATCTATATTAAATAATAATGATGTATTATATTTATATTAAATATCGAGTGCATGATTAAAATCAGGTGAGTAAAAGATGTGACGTTTACCTGTGGTTACCACGATCTACATTGTGAATGTTAATAAGCAAATACAATACTAGAATCAAAGGCTGTTGGGTCCGAACTCGGTTGCACAGTCAGACATTTCTATCTATAAAATGTGTTTTTACCCTTCTTACACTGTTGTTAATATAAGTGAATTGGATGACTAATAATTTTTTCCTATATAAAAAGTGATAAGACTAAAGTTAACCTTCTCAGCTCTGCAACACTGGCTCAATAACTATTGATGACTATGTGATGGAGGATTTTTAAAGGAAAATGAAGAGTCCCATTTTTTTTAGATGTTTGTTGGGCAAAAACACAGTTAAGAAGTTTACTTCCAATCGCGATTCACGAGGCCCAAATGTTTAAATCTTACCTTAAAATGCATTTGGGGTGCATTTAGTATGCTTGTATTTATATTTTCTGCTGGTTTGTGTATTTATATGAGTTTTTATTGTAAAGGATTTTACTTTGTACAGTGCTTTGAGAAGCTTCCTTTAAAGGCACTATATGAAATAACGTTTTATATAGTGTCTCGTTTTGAAGAGATGACGACTTCCGGCAACATTGACCACTGACGTGTTCAGCGACCTGAGAAAGTCTGTAAACACATACATGGATATAATAAAATCATACATTAAAAATAGCTGTCGGCTTATGCTATGTACTGATCTAATTAAATATACGGACCAATTGTTTCAAATGTGCATTAATAGTGAACGACCATAACAAGAAGAGAGGAGCAAAGTGGCACATAACATGATGAAAAAGTAAGTCATGTTTGTCATTAAGCTATGCTCAGCTCCTCTTAACTGTGGGGTCCCCCAAGGGTTTATTCTTGGCCCACTTTTGTTTTCCCTTTATATGCTCGCCCAGACATAATGATGCCTGTTTTGTTTTCATTGAGCCTTAGGAAATGTAAGGACATCCAGAATTTAATATAATTTAGACAAGATACAAAAATGAATTAAATTATTCCTGTTATTACAGTTATTGTTTTAGTTTCAGACGCAGATACATCTGCATGTCATTGGTATAATAACAAAAATAAACACAATGTTTCTGAAGAATAGATCCCATGGGGAGCATATAAAGGGAAAACAAAAGTGGGCCAAGAATAAACCCTTGGGGGACCCCACAGTTAAGAGGAGCTGAGCTTGATAAAAACACCAAGATTGACTGTCAAATATCTAATTGACAAACATGACTTACTGAAGAGCCACTCTTTGAATTCTCAAAGTCATGTGCACACGATTCTGTGATTACTGTATCAAACGCCACTTTGAGTTCAAACAACACAAGGACTGCAAAGTCTCTAGAATCAACGGTTATTAAACTTGTTATGGTCTTACAAACAGTTCCACTTTCAATATATTAGTCCACAAAACATTCCCCAGAAGTTTGAGGATTATCAAGGTATATTTTTTAAAGTTGCACCCCAAGCTTTGAAACAATTGACTTTTCATGTTAGAGCATCTCCAACTTCTGTATATCCACTTTTAATGCATATTTGATGGTATATTCAAGGTATATTTTGCAGTATTCAGTCGAGCATTAAAGTTCTTCTGGGTTGGGGTTTCACCTCGCTGCTATTGCATGGATGTCATTGTTGTGTTTCAGTGTCTTTCAGACATTAGAGTCATGAACAGTGATCTCGACTGATGCAAGAGAGGTCTGCAGTTCCTACAGTGCCATGCTTGGGTCATTACTGGATGAGTGCTCGCTATGCTCTTGGAGGAATTTTGGAAGGTCAAACCATTTCTGGGAAGGTTTGACATGGTGGCAGTTTTTTTTTTTTTATTTGGGGATAATGGATCTCACTGTGTGTCAGACTTTTGTCCCAATGTCTTGTGTTTCCACATGCTCTCAGTGTTTCCATGTCCATATTTGGTTTTTGTTTTTTCCTGTTTCTTGTTCTTGTTTAGTTTGACTATGATTCCTCCCAGCTGTGTTTAATTCATTACTCCACCTGTTTCTGTTCTCCTTGATTCATTTCCCAGTGTTCTTAAGCCCTGTGTTTCCCTGTCTTTAGCGTCCGGCATTGTATGTCTTTATGTGCGTCCATGTATGTGCATGTATGTGCATTCATGTGCATGTGCATGTGCTGTTCCGTGTGCTCCTGGATTGTAAGAATAAAGACTGTTTATGTTTAATTCTCATCGTCTCTGCCACAGTAGGGGAAACGTGACACTGTGGTTCTTTGGAGTCCAAGTGCCTTTGAAATAGCTTTGTAACCCTTCCCACACAGATGTATTTAATTTATCTTCTGCATCATTTTCAGACTTTCTTTGACCTTTGGCACCTTAATATTTTTTAAGTGTTGATTTAATTGAAACTGTAATCAGGTCTGGGTGCATCTAGTCCAGCTGAACCCCATTACAGATGCAGTTTCGTAGATATGTAGTAACTATGGGGGCAAATACTTAATTTTTGTATATATATATTTCTTTTTACACAGGCCCAGTGACATACACAAGGGAGGCCTTTGTAATTTTACAATGTGCCGCATCTACACCACTGGATGACACTATAAACCGAATGTTACTATCATTATCACCAATTCAGAAATCATACAATACTATTTCATAATGACCACAATTTAGGATCTAATTCTAATTTTAAAAGGACATTTCATTTCCAATATGACCTTAAACATCTTAGACCTGCTGTTTCTTGTGGTCTTTACAGCTATATTACAGTTATCACATTATAATCAATTAGACAACCACAAATCCACACCATTTGTAAGGATTTCAGTATTCATGAGATGCTGCCCATTACCTTTAATTAAAAAATTAAGAGCCCCCAGAAAACGTACATGTTCAACATTACTGGCAGGCAAGGTTTTCTGGCCATAAACTTTGGTTTATACCACACAAGTCATATGTTTGGCAGCATTAGGTACTTTAACTTGCTGCAATGAAAATGCACTATGAGTCTTTGCAAATTAGTTGTACAGAAATGTGAGCTTCACATTGATTAAAGTTAGTTGAGGATGGTTAACCGGTTTAGTTTGGCCTGGTAAAGCACACAAGTGCACTACAGCCGCACAAAGTATTTGTCATAACCTCTCTGTAACCAGAGAAAGTCAGTGAATCCGACACCTGCTGTACTTCGCTTCCCCTCTCTCTGACACTAATGCAATATTAACAGCTAACACGAGTAACTTCAGCCACCTCCACTGAGATACCTGTGTAGAGTATCTCTGACATATGCACAGAAAATAAGCTACCAGAGCCAGTCTGTGATAAGCCAATCATCATTAAGGGTTTTTATAAGTGAATTTAAACATCATCTGCCGAGCCCTTTCAGCACTCCAAACGGAAGCAGCTGCTCGGAAATGATCCATAGCTTATTTATCAATCAACATTGATTACAAACCAGCAGAAGGGTGTATCTGTGCTGAGTGGAGAAGAGTCTGTAATGCTGTCTGGACACCAGCAGCTCTTATGGAGGGTTAAAGCTAGTTTACAGTAAAGAAATAATAGCAAAACATTAAAGTGACAACATTATTTATCTCTAAAGGTAATTAAAGCATGCCCATCCCTTAGGTACTATTTTTCCCATGCTTTCTTAAATGTTGATTGTGATAATCATTACAACAACAACAACAACGCTCACCTTCAGCCATGGATGACTGGATAGTCTGATATATTGATACATTAATAAATGATTTACTGAACAGATAATGCTTTTGTTGGGACTGGATCCTATAGCCTTGTGAGAAGATCTCTCATGCATTTTTAATTCTCAAATGGCCAAGTCTCCCAGTTGCATTGTGCAGTAGGAAACATTGTCTCTTATTGAAAGCCTAATTTGTAACACAGGGAGTCTCATAATACGAGATTATGAACCCAAATGCAGTTTATTAAAGCAATGAAATTACAATTTGCTGAAAACATACTCTCCACCAGGCCATCTGAGAGATGAGTTTGTTTCTTCATCAGGTTTGGAGAAATGTAGCATTGCATCACTTGTCTCAGCAATGGATGCTCTGCAGTGAATGGGTGCCGTCAGAATGAGAGTCCAAACAGCTGATAAAAACATCCCAATAATCCACACCACTCCAGTCCATAATCCACTATAGCGCTTCCTCTTATATTAATAATCCCTTGAAGGAGATGGGAATGAGGATGAGAATATTTAATGCAAAAAAAATTCCAGTGAGCAAATATATTCCTTGGATAATGAAATGAATCAAAAAACTTTCCCAATAAGGTAAGTGAGAGTACTTTTCCTTGGTCACATTTGTAAACAGTGGGGAAAAACACAGGGCCAATAATTGCTCAATTGGTTAATAAGAACCAACAGAATATTGCAAAGAATGGTAGCACTTTAGTTTAGGGTCCAACTCTCACTATTAACTAGTTGCTTATTAGCATGCATATTACTAGCATATTGGCTGTTTATTAGTACTTATAAAGCACATAATAATGTCTTATTCTGCGAGATCATATTTTAGATCCCTTAATCCCATACCTAAACTTAAAAACTAACGTACTAACTATTAATAAGCAGCAAATTAGGAGTTTATTGAGGCAAAAGTAGGAGTAAATAGTTACTTAATAAACTGTAAAACCGGATAAGTTAAGAATACACAAAACATTTGAGGAAACGTATTGCCTCAAAACATTTGAGTAAAATAATTTTTTTTTAAGTTAGTAGAGCTTAAAAATGTACGACAAGTGGGGCGTGGCTTAGAGCAATGGGAGCCAAGCCAAGCCTCGTTTCCATGATCCCACCCCACTCATCATCATGGTAATTATTTACAACTTTCTTCCATAAACGTCACATTTATCCCGATCTTTCTTTTTCATTCATAGCTAAGTGCTGGTTAGCAAAAGCACACCAGCATGTATTGATGTATTTAACAAAAAGACTCTCACTGTACACAGTGCACAGTGTTTAGGACACGCTCTGGGAGGTCGAAAGGCTCCCGTTGAGCGGCCACACATGCAGGGCCCATAACTCGGAGCTGTAGATGCCATAGCATGTCGTTCGCTTGACAGAGGTCTCGTCTTAAGAGCATTGGCCACGGGGCTGCTTCGAGCAGCTGGAACCAGCTCCAGAGGGGGGCTATTAGAACAAGCTTGTGCCGTTGCTCCCTGACTCGCCTGAGTATCTGTGGTAGCAGAGCGATTGGAGGGAAAGCATAGAGTGGAAAACTCATCCGTGCGCTTTGTGAAAAAGATTGGGCAGTGAGAGTTGTCTTCGGAGGTGAAGAGGTCTACTCGAGCTCTGCCAAAGACTTCCCAGATATTCTGAACCGAGAGCGGGTGGAGCGTCCATTCCTCTGAGGAGACGTTGTTCCTCAACAACATGTCTGCTCCTATTTCTATGGCTCCTTTTTTTTCCAGCAGATTCATCACCTCTGTGCGGAGGACTGTAGTGGCGAGCACACCACGGAAGCGCAGTGGTCTTCGAGCGAATTGGACTGTATAACCTCGTCTTATCGTAGCCATTACCCACTCTGACACACCGGGGATGGCCTGCCAGGCCTCGGCCCGTGTGGTGGGAAGTTGAAACGGCTCTACAGACTGGCTGCATAAGGGCAGGACGCTTATGGTAGGCAGATGAGGATATTTGCTCTCTTTTTGAAAATGTATGTATTTTATTTTGTCCGCTATTACAGCGGTTGGATGCCCGGGTGCTAAAGTGGGCCCGTGGGGAACCAATAACACACTTTCCTCTGCACCCAGTGCTGAGCGAGGTGACAAGACTGCTTGCGGGGTGGTCCGGCGGTAGCGAGATCCAGCGCTGGATCCAAGGCGATCTTAGGCCAGGGTCCTTGGCGCTTCAGGAAGGGGTAGCATCTTGCCGAGCGTGAACGCCCTCTATCCTGCCGAGCTTTATCAGGTAGGGCTCAGGATTAGTTGGCGTTGGCTTAGCTGGCTACTGAGTCGGCGCAGGTTTAGGGTGACTGGAAGCAGCAGAAGAGCTGTGCGTTTCAGGAGGAAGTGTTGCGTCGCTTGAGACGACTTCTGAGCCTCTGTGAATCGTTCCACAAAGCCCTCCACAACTGGTCCAAACAGGCTGCCTGACGAGACCGGAGCGTCGAGAAAGGGAACCTTGTCCGCCTCTTTCATTTCCGTCATCGTGAGCCAGAGGTGGCGTTCCACTATGAGGCTGGACATTGAGCGCCCGATGGCCTGGGCGGTGGTTTTGGTGGTGCATAGGGCCAGGTCTGACGCGCTCCTCAGGTCCCTGAGTGAAGCTGCATCCAGACCGGCCTTCTCACTGGCGAGGATCTTAGACTGGAAGACCTGGAGCACAGCCATAGAGTGTAACGCCAAAGCCGCTTGTCCAGCCGCCGAGTAGGTGTGTCCAACGAGTGCAGAAGTGGCTCTGCATGGCTTGGACAGATGACTCGCCCTCGCCTTCCATCTGATAGCCGTGGGCAGGCAGAGATGCGCAGCCACGGACTCATCCAGAGGGGGCAGGCGCTCAGTATCCCTTCTCTTCAGCACCGTCAATGGAGGTGAGGGCAGCGGAGGCAGAAGGACGGATGCGAGATGAGTAGGTGGCGTGCCACGATTTAGTGAGCTTGTCATGTACTTCGGGGAAGAAAGGGGATGAGCATTGGTGGGGGGCTTGATGGCGCCCCGGGAGAAATCACTCGTCCAGCCTGCTGCGAGATGGCTCCTAGGCGGAGACCACTCGAGCCCGAGCTCATTGACAGCCTTTGTCATGATACGGATGAGCTCCTTATCCATTCTGAGTCTGGCGTTGCATGAAGAGGACAGCGGCAAGAGGGCTCTTTTAGATCGTCGGCAGGAGATAGACCGGATCTACAAGCTGATCGCATCAAGAGGTCCAATCCAGTTGCTGAGGCGTTTCAACGGCAAATCTCGGCATCAGCGAAGAGTCAGTGAGGGAGGGTCTTCGTTGCTGAAGCGAAGAAATCTGAGATGCGGCGACGAAGCGGCCGCTTATATAGTTTGAGGCCCCGCCCATTTTGGCGGGCTGCATAGCTGTAAGCTTGCTCAACGCCGCCGCCGAGCAATTGGTTTTTATATCACTGCACGAACCAATGGACGTGCAGGTACACTGTGTGATTAAAAAGGCTTCAGTTGAAGTGAGTATACAGCGTCTCTTGATGCAGTACGAGTGAAATATCGAAAGGGAACTCAATAATTTTAAGTTTACCTTACTATAACAACATTTTGAGTTTACAGAACTTATTTCAATTAAGTGCAATGAACTTTCATTATCATTTGAGTGATACTAACTCATTTAATTTAATTGATTTCACTGTTTGGTTTTACAGTGTAGTGAGAATTGAACCCTAAAATAAACGTGACCCAAAAGAAACTGAATATTTTTACATTACTTTTTTTGAAATGTATAAATTCACGAATATAAATAAAAGCAATTCTATACCCTTCAAAATGAAAACTTTTGGTCATAAACGTTACAGTGAGGTAAAAGGTTAAGAGCAAACAGCTTACACTTTAATCAGTGACATGTTCTGCTTATGATTTCATCTGTGATGATTCACTGGTGCTGCTGAATTGTTCCCCGCTGTCGTCTTTGTTTTGACTCTCCCATGTCTGCGCCTCTGGCTAGACTGATATGTCATGTTCAATACAGTGTCCTACATCAGCACTCCACCAGGACATGGTCCAACACGACCCCTCCACCAGGACACCATACTAAACCCTGTTTCCAGCACAGCAAACCGTGCACCTGTATTTTGAACTCAACCAATTTTCATCTTTATTTTTGATGCTGAAAATAGAACACTTTACAATATTCGTTGATATGTTGACATTAGCTAATGCAATAACAATAAGCAATACAGCTAACCCACTGTGTTTATTTATGTATGTATATATATGCATTTATTTAGTGTTCCTGTGGCTCAGTGGTAGAGCATTGCGTTAGCAGCGCAAAGGTTGTGGGTTCGATTCCCAGAGAACACACATACTAACAAAAAAAATGTATAGCCTGAATGCACTGTAAGTCGCTTTGGATAAAAGCGTCTGCTAAATGCATAAATGTAAATGTATTTATTTATTTGAAATATTAGTTTCAAAATCATTCTGATGGTACACTGACTATTAAGTATGTTGGGTACGAAATTCCACGAAAAAGGCGGATTGCTTTACGGCAGTGCTCGTCTGATCCACTGACAGTGATATATTTACGACAGTGAACTCCCTTTACTTAACTCTAGGGCGCTCTAGAGTCGCAAAAATACACACAACTACACACAGTTGCTTTAACGTTAGTTCAGAAAAATGCAACTGTTCATTGCAATTCATGATAGCTCAAGTTCATTAACCCTCTGGTTGTGTTCGGGTCAAATTGACCCGAAAAAGATTTTCTTTTTCCCGAAAATACTAGTTAACATTATCGCATTGGACTCAAACTTACTGACTTTGTTCACATAGTGTATAAGTACTTAATTTTGTAAAAATTTTCGTAATTTTTTGTGGGTTTTATTTCACCTAGTAACACTTGTGGTGTTCCCGGTCAAAAATGACCGGACTCCAAACAACTGCTTATAAATCTGTCATTATGCTATATTATCACTAAATATTGGATTTATTCTTTTTGTCAACTTGTTTTCTTTCATTTAGGACTGGTTTTGTGTTTCTATTTGCATCTGATTAATCGTAAGCCTCATTTATCTGAGAGTAGGTGCCTAATTTTTTGAGTGAAAAAATCTTTTTTTATGAATAATTTTCATAATATGAGATAAAAAATTATGAAAATTTGCACTGTTTCTCACACTAGTGTACTTTAATGTTTAATCTGGAGTTTTGCTTTTAAATGCTTTTATTTTTTTTAAATAATAGAAAAACATAATTAGTTGACAAAAAAGTGTGACAGGAGTCCGAACACAACCAGAGGGTTAAATAAAATTAACAGATAATAAGAATGCATTAGTAAATAAATTAACACTAACTTATAGATCCTTGAGGCTTTCATTGTTAGTTCAGGCTAACTCATTAACAAATTGGGACCTTTTTGTAAAGTGTTACCAAAGGACTCCTTGTGCTGGTTCTCTGTTGTCATCATCAGCATCCAGTCCATCATCGGGCAGAGTCTTGTCATTGTGCTGACAGGAGCAATAGCATCAGTGACACAGGCTTTCTGCTCTCAACAGCACTGAGAGGGGTTTTAAGGGACAAAGAGAGGGCCCTGCGCCAGCCGAACAGGTGCTTTTGAATGCATACACCTGCAGCTTTCTTAGAAGGTATAGTTAGCCTATTGTGAAGACCTGCTTGACATCGTTATAGAAAAATAATAATAATAATAATGAAATAATAATAATAATAAAATGTAATGAAATGTTTTTAAACCATCAACACACAATTGAAGACAGTCGGAGATGAAAAGATGGAGGAAATTAAAAATACAAAACAACATCTTTGTGTTAATGCCATGAATCTGGGATATTACATTTATTCTTTAAAGTAGAAAAACAATCTATAAAAAAGTATAGGACATTAAATAAAAGTGTTTGCTAAATGAATACATGTAATTGTAAAAGTAAATGTAATGATTAAAGTTAATTAAACAGCAAAAATGAATGAATAAATAAATCAAATGTAGATTAATATACATTTATATTTATACATAGAATGGTGTTAACTGAGTATTTTTTAAGTAATGTATTCAGTCATTTATATCTAGCAAAAATAAAAACATAAAGAAAATGCTAAAATGTCACACTTTATGATAAAATGAATTACATAATGCTTATGAGACCATTGTGCTAAATGATTCTAAAATATGAAAATAATTAATCTTTGCATGTAGCCCAATTGAACGATCTGTTAAACGTTCTAGACTGATAAAAAAAGTTGTAGGATTTATTTTGAAATAATTTTCACTCAGAAATGGACATGTGACATTGAATTAAACTTAACACCGTGAAGTTGAACGACGGACTCAGTATTTTCGTGTACTACAATAATACTCTTTGTTTTATAGTTATATACAATCATTGCAGTAACTGCTCCTGACTGAAGTTAAAGAGCTGTTGCTGGATGTATTCTGCGCGCGTGACGCGTGGCTCCAGGGCTGAGTCTCCAGGACTCGGGGTTCTTCAGTCACTCTCGGATCATGGCTGAGTGCAGGAGCGCGGACGGAGACGAGGATCTACCGGTGTATCTGGCGCGGCCGGGAACCGCGGACCAGCTGCCGCGAGTCAAACACGGAGGCATGTTCTGTAACGTAGACGGAGCGCATGAGAGCAAATCCATCGACTTCGACGCTCTCACTGTCGGTCAGCGAAGCTCCAGGAGCCCAAGAGCCGCAAACAGAGAAGAGCCGAAGCCCTCCAAGAACCAAACCAACTTTCCTTCTTCACTCAGTGAACGTGAAGCAAGAGACACACTACAAATAAAGACTGCGTTTGAGAGGGAAGCTCCACAACACCTTGATGAGGTAAGATCTATCTATCTATCTATCTATCTATCTATCTATCTATCTATCTATCTATCTATCTATCTATCTATCTATCTATCTATCTATCTGTCTATCTGTCTGTCTGTCTATCTGTCTATCTGTCTGTCTGTCTGTCTGTCTGTCTGTCTGTCTGTCTCTCTCTCTGTCTGTCTGTCTGTCTGTCTGTCTGTCTGTCTGTCTGTCTGTCTGTCTGTCTGTCTGTCTGTCTGTCTGTCTGTCTGTCTGTCTGTCTATCATCGTCTCTCTGTCTGTCTGTCTGTCTGTCTGTCTCTGTCTCTGTCTGTCTGTCTGTCTGTCTGTCTGTCTGTCTGTCTGTCTGTCTGTCTGTCTGTCTGTCTATCATCGTCTCTCTGTCTGTCTGTCTGTCTGTCTCTGTCTCTGTCTGTCTCTCTCTCTCTCTGTCTGTCTGTCTCTCTCTCTCTCTCTCTGTCTGTCTGTCTCTCTCTCTCTCTCTCTGTCTGTCTGTCTGTCTCTCTCTCTCTCTCTCTCTCTGTCTCTCTCTCTCTCTCTCTGTCTGTCTGTCTGTCTGTCTCTCTCTCTCTCTCTCTGTCTCTGTCTGTCTGTCTCTCTCTCTGTCTGTCTGTCTGTCTGTCTGTCTGTCTGTCTGTCTGTCTGTCTGTCTGTCTGTCTGTCTGTCTATCATAATGTATATCTTCATTCTGTACACAATAATTACATGTAATGTTAATTGTCTTCTGTAACGTGCTGTAAATTGTTTTGGAGATCTGGATGAAAGGTGTTTGAAGGCTAATGTAAGTTAGAGATGTTCACATTCCTCACAAATCATAAATATAGCTCTGTTTGCAACAACTATACTGTAACGAGGCCTGGACATTTGACTCAATTTAAGCTAGATTTAAAGAGATGGTCTAGATGTAATTCACAACATTGACAGCTTTTAATTGAGCAAATGGCTATTTTAATCGTAATTATGTCCAAACACCTTCCATGTCATAGCTTGACATATTTTTGATATTCATATTCGGTAGTAGATAATTATGTTTATTGAAACTTAATTTAATTATGCAAACATATACCTTAAAAATAATGGAACTTTCCATAAAGTCAACTATGCTTCCAACGTTATTGAAAAAATAAATTTTATATTCAGTGTTTAGTACTTGACAATATAGTTACACAAAACACGGTTATTCAAATATGGATTCATACATGTATTAACCTCTATATCATTGTGCTATAAAATGTCATGTAAAATAAATACAATATTTAATATCCTAATTTATTAGAAAATCCAGGCTATTTTAAAAGGTCAGATGTAAGAGGATACATATTTCATGTCACTGTTGTATGTAAAAAGAGGAAAGTTTGGGCTTGTTTTAGAGAGTGCTCGTTGTGAAGATATTGAATCACACACGTTCTGTCTGTCAGGTGATGCTCTGGAGACTCTTATTATGGGCTTGATTTAATAGAAATGCGGCTGAATCCAGCGCACAAGCAGAAGAAACTCTTCCATCATTAATATTCCTGATGGAAGCAGCTGCTCCTTTCCAGAGAATTTCAATTATTCAATAATTTTCTCATATAATCAGATTCATGCAGACTGCACGTGCTCATTTGTTACTGTTTACAAAGTGTCTCTACTCTCAGTCAATGTTTTATGATTATTTATTTATAAGGAGGGTTAATACTCCAGATGAATGAATGAATTAAAAAACATTTTTACATTTCAAAGTGGCTTAAAAACATCTCTTAACTATATATAAAAATACTGTTCCCCAACAAAGTGGACGTTCATTATAATGTTTAGTTATTTGTGTTTAATTAGTAGTTCTGTATATTTGCAATTCATTTAATCTGTCAGTGCAGAATAATATTAATAACACTGATTTTGTAAGTAAGATTGCGTTTCTTTCAAATGCAAATGCAAGATCTTCTCCGTATGTAAAGTTATCTGCAGGAAAGTCTTGACACACAGGACTTGTTCTGAAACTGATGGCACAGAGAGAGAGTCTTAGTCAAGCATCGCCATCTACTGGACAGGAATGATCGATGACTCAACGGGGAGCTCATCCCATAATTAAGAAATGTTATCTAGTACCCTTTTATTACAGTTTTTTTCGATTGCTAACATCCTTTTGTCCGATCTGTAGTCACATTTTAAAAACTCTGAACACAATTAGCACAACATCCGTCTGTTGTGACCACATTAACACAATCCGTGTTGTTTTCACACAATATTCAGTCAATTACCATGTTTCTAAAATACTTACATTACATTTAGCAGACGCTTTTATCCAAAGCGACTTACAGTGCATTCAGGTTATACATTTATTGTACGTGTGTTTCCTGGGAATTGAACCCACAACGTTTTGCGCTGCTAACACAATGCTTCTACTACTGAGCCACAGAACACTATTTTGTTTCTTTTCACACAAGTTTACCCAAAACCAAAATCATGGATCCTATTAGTCTTACTTACAAATGCTGAAACACAGCATGTCAGAAATGAAGACCTAATGTTCCAAACCTTAGAGTGTAACGCTTCTACTTCTGCAACAACAGCAGCTCAAAAGTATTGAAAAATCTCTCTATATGAAATATTGTAAGAACTGATGGGCGTTTTTAAGATCACTGAAATGTTTATAAAAAGCTGATTTCAGTCTCAGTTGGAGGAATAGTCAGGTGTTGAAGCTCTTTCCATTACATCGACAGCATAGAGTAAAAAAGACCTCTTTGAATTGGTTTTGTGGATGCAGAACAACACAGAATCAGAGAGAGAGAAATAACGCCTGGGAGGAGGAGAGGAATAGTTGTGGAAGGTAGAGGAGTATCGGGTCAGAAAAAGGGAGAAGAGGTAAGAGAAAGCTGTGAGAATGTGTGTTGGGTGGACTGTGTATTTTTATATTTGGTTGTTTGTTTTGTTTTATCTGAATTGTGAGATAAAAAGGTCACAATTACCGTTTTTACTTTTTTATTCTGTGATGGACAAAAGCTTGTTTAGTAACCAAAGGCTGTGTATGTTGGGATGTTTGTTGATCCCTGGCATCAGCTATCATGGGACCACATCCACACCCCCCCACCCACCCACCCACTGGAAAGCAATTTCAATCAAGCTTACAATTGAATTTCTACATAGAGGACCCTATTTTTTCTATTGCACATTCTATAAAGTAATGACTCGTTCAGTTTTAGATAGTATGTTGCCAAGAATGAACATATTCAACACTTAAAAATGTAAAATGGGTTTCAGTTGAAGGTAAACTGAAGGCTAAAAACTATGGATTTTAATATTGTCTATTATGTAGAACTGAAACATGACAAGTGATGCTATTTTTGTAAATTCAACTGTTAGTATTTTGTCAGTCATTGTGCTATAATGGACTATATGCTTCTGTTGGATAGAAACTAGTGCTAATGTTTTGACCGAATGACTCAATTTGAATCAGGTTTGCTGAGTTTTGATAGAGTTAGTATGTGTAGAAAAGGGTATTCAGCATTTGGAAATGTAGAGTTTGTATTTATTTAACCAAATGTGGTTTTGGCCAGAAAGTTAACTATTTGGTTAATTGTGTGATGTATGCGTGTTGCTGTGTTCAGAGTTCAGAAAAAGTGCTTTAAGTTTTGGTAAACGCTTGTTAGTAATTGAGAAAAACTGTAATACACGACCTGATTTGGATGCATAATGTGCAGATACTATACGGTGTCATTACACATGTTGTATGGTTTAGTCAATTAGTGATGAAAAGGAGTTTAACTCTAACGCAGATGCAGAGGTCACTAAGTCAAACGTCAATTTAAATTCCTAACCCAAGCATCCTTAAAGCAACTTCATCCCTTTGCATTACGGAAATCTGGATTTATAAAAGCTTTCAAGCTCTTTTTTAACAGTTGCTAAGACTCTCAATACTAATGTCACTTTTCTCAAAACTGCTCTCCTAACACACTTTAATTTCTACACAGCAGATACACATAGCACTAAAACTACTTACAGGTTTCAAATGAACTCATAACTTTAGCAAACCCTGTCATCACTCATTAAACAATGAGCTAAACCTCTAACAACACACAGTGTTTTCTTCTGGAAGATGTCTCTACTAAACAAGGATGACTCTCTGTGTATGGTGTGTGTGTGTGTGTGTGTGTGTGTGTGTGTGAGTGAGTGTGTGTGTGTGTGTGTGTGTGTGTGTGTGTGTGTGTGTGTGTGTGTGTGTGAGAGAGTGAGTGTGTGTGTGTGTGTGTGTGTGTGTGTGTGTGTGTGTGTGTGTGTGTGTGTGTGTGTGTGTGTGTGTGTGTGTGTGTGTGTGTGTGTGTATGGGTGTGTGTATGGTATGTGTGTGTGCATGTGTATGGTGTGTGTGTGTGTGTGTGTGTGTGTGTGTGTGTGTGTGTGTGTGTGTGTGTGTGTGTGTGTGTGTGTGTGTGTGTGTGTATGTGTGTGTGTGTGTATGTGTGTGTGTGTGTGTGTGTGTGTGTGTGTGTGTGTGTGTGTCTCTGTGTGTGTGTGTGTGTGTGTGTGTGTGTGTGTGTGTGTGTGTGTGTGTGTGTGTGTGTGTGTGTGTGTATGGTATGTGTGTGTGTGTGTGTGTGTGTGTGTATGGTATGTGTGTGTGCATGTGTGGTGTGTGTGTATGGTATGTGTGTGTGTGTGCATGTGTGGTGTGTGTGTGTGTGTGTGTGTGTGTGTGTGTGTGTGTGTGTGTGTGTGTGTGTGTGTGTGTGTGTGTGTGTGTGTGTGTGTGTGTGTGTGTGTGTTTCATCTGAATAATTTACATTACAGTTCAACATTACTCCATGGTTTACAATTGTGTGTAGATGGTGATGAAATCGAAAGACAAAAACGTGTGTAACTGTTCAGCTACATCTAATCGTTTTGATAGTATTTCTTTCTGTTTTTGGAGTATATTTCAGTATGGTGTTACTGTAGAATTGTAATATATTGCTTTGTGATTTTGAACATTGTATAGTTTTGGGAAGATTTGTAAATGTGCAAGTTGTAGGAACCTGTAGGTTCCTGGAGTTTTGGCAATGATTGCATTTGACACAGAATATATTGATGTGGTCATTTAATGCATTTTATGCCGAAGCAATGATAATTCATCCACAGTTGAACCCACATAGACCTCTGTTGTGCTCACGGTGTGAAAAACTGACCTCAGTATTGAGAAACTGGTCCAGATTTCGGCTCTCGGATTAAATCAAATCTCCAAAAATGATGTATCTGGATCATTGTGATCCAATCCTATTTTGATTGGTAAAACCAGCAGAAAAGATGGATTACCTGATCCTGGATATAGCAAAACATGGGATTTCCAAATCCAGATCATATTGATCCAGATTAGGCTTTTTGAACAACTGGCCCCTGGTGATTGTTAAAACAAACCGGTATCATACACTTTTGTTCTAAATACTTACAGTTTTTGAAACTATGGCTCCATTTCTCATAACTCTACACACAAAACCACACAACACACACACACAACATGCAAAACGTCACACACATCTTGCAAAAGCAAACACTTCTTTCAAAACTATTTTAAGGAATGGTATTTTTGCGTAGTACCTCTACACAAAAATGTACCAATAAAATAATAAGCCACATTCACGTCAAACTACACACACAAATGTAAACACTTCTCTTGTGTGTCTTTTGCTTGTTCAGAGTGCAGTGGAGCACAGGAGTGTGTCACAGCACGCGCACACACATGCACATATACACTTATGCAACTGAACTGAACCAATACTGGACTGACATGAGCTGTAGAGCGACACTATTGACTTTACAGCAGAATTTGATTCTATTGTGGAGCTGCTGTGAAACAATCTATATTGTATAAAGCACTGTCTGACTTGGTGTGTGTGTGTGTGTGTGTGTGTGTGTGTGTGTGTGTGTGTGTGTGTGTGTGTGTGTGTGTGTGTGTGTGTGTGTGTGTGTGTGTGTGTGTGTGTGTGTGTGTGTGTGTGTGGGCATGTTTATGTGGTTTATGAGGACACACATTTGTATAATGACATGGGTATGACATAGGTATTACAAGGAGAAGGTGATTTATGAGGACATTTTCAGTGTCCCAATAATTCAAAATGCTTATAAATCATGCAGAGTAAGTTTTTTGGGGGGAAAGTAGAAATGCACCGTCTCCTGTGAGGGCTAAGTTTAGGTGTAAGGTGTAGGGCAATAGCACATACAGTTTGTACAGTATAAAAACCATTACGCCTATGGAGAGTCCCCGTAAACCATAAAAACCAACATGCGTGTGTGTGTGTGTGTGCATGTGTGTGTGTGTGTGTGTGTGTGTGTGTGTGTCTGTGTGTGTGTGTGTGTGTGTGTGTGTGTGTGGTGTGTGTGTGTGTGTGTGTGTGTGTGTGTGTGTGTGTGTGTGTATGGTGTGTGTGTGTGTGTGTGTGTGTGTGTGTGTGTGTGTGTGTGTGTGTGTGTGTGTATGCGTGTGTGTATGTGTGTGTGTGTGTATGTGTGTGTCTGTGTGTGTGTGTGTGTGTGTGTGTGTGTGTGTGTGTGTGTGTGTGTGTGTGTGTGTGTGTGTGTGTATGGTGTGTGTGTGTATGTGTGTGTGTGTGTAGAGGGGGTGGGCTCTGCTCAGACAAAGAGACACATGGCAGGGTGCAGCTCAGCAGCTGTTCTCCGGACCACACTCCTCTTTTGTTCATCATCACTGTGACGCTCCATGTCTAGTCCTTGATTACGAAAGTCTTCATTCACTGGTAAACATGCACTTTCCCAACAGATAAACTAAACAGCATTCTCTCTCTCTGCATCTGCTCTGTGAACACATTCGAGACACTGGAACAACATTCAGTCTTAAAGACAGAGAAGCAGCTAACAAGATTTGTAAAGACTTTATAGGATTGTGCGAGACTTATTTTAAAAACTCCTTTGGTGAGAAAGCAGTGCATTTAATTGTATTAAACATGCACTTGTGCACTTCAAACATTAAAACTATATAAAAAACTGTACATGCAGATCATATAATATAAATTATTTTATTATAAGTTATTATGTTTTCACAATATTTCGTTGTGTTTTGAAATCTGTACACTCAGTGAGTTAAATACAGTATTAAAGCACATGTAAAGTACTTAATTTATATTTTAACTGTGTTTTTCAGTATTACATCTACAGTAGTATTTTAAATGTACTAAAGTCTAGCTTCTTTGTTACAAGTATTTAATTAGAAACCTATTAAATACATACTAGAAATTAGCCTACATTCAATTACATTTTAGTTTGCCATAGTACCCGACATTCAACATTAAACTTAGTCCATATTTCACTTTAAACATATTAAAATCATGAAATTGACATGTTATAAATTGTACTCAAGTCCTACTTAAGTATGTCAGAAACCTTTCTTAAATTCAACTAATTGCATAAATGTGAACTATAATACATTTTCATTTAATCAGGCATTCAGTTGTGTCTGAAAACATTACATTCAATTCACACTTCATATTCTTTTAAAGTGTATTATTATTTAGCTTCCTAATAAATAGGCCTTCTTCTTTTTCACACGGGTTGGTCAAATCAGATTTATTTTGTTATTTATTCTAATTGTCAGGAATCATTTGACATTAAGTGCCTTCTGTTTCCACGGGTAAGTCAAAAGATTGTAAACCAAACAAGAATATTTCACTATTATATAATATCTCTGCTTGACACCAGCGTTTACATGCAATTGATCTCCGATTCATTAACAAATGATTCAAAAGAGTCGATTCCTTGAAATGAAACATCTTCTCAAAGTAATAAATGTGGAGTTTGTTGGTATCCGGGTGAAGAAAGTAGCATAAATCATTACAATTATTAGCCTTTTACTGTTATGGGTTAAAATAAAGTGATTATTGCTTAATGAGTCTAATTAGTTATTAACTTGCAGTAAGCCATCAGTGAGCTTTTATTATTAGCTTTTACTGTGGCTACTGTATCAGGATAAGAGATGGTCCAAATACATTCAGATTACTTTAAAATATAACACATTTATTAAAACATGACATCAGTGTAGGCCACTCGTCGTGTCGTGAATCAGTGTCTGAATCGGTTCAGTATGAAGAACTGTTCGAAAGAACCGATTCGGATAAATGATTCGGTCTTTCCAAGCCTGGTGCTGGCGCCGCCTGCTGGCTGAAATCACACACGACACCCGGCGGGACATGAAGGGAGGAGCCCAGCACAGCAGACCATCAAGCCCAGTGTGTGCAACCACTAACATCAGCAAAAGAACTGAATAAAGACGTCTGCGTCAACCGAGATACAACCATGTCGTACCAGGGCAAAAAGAACATCCCAAAGATCACTGTAAGTCCATGCATTTATATTCATATTTGAATGCATCGTTTCTTTTAGAGGGGGCTTGATCTGAACGTTTGGAACAAAAGCTGTTGAGGAGTAAATGTCAGGCGTGTCAGGGAACTGATTGGGAGGAATTGGGACTGATTACAGTTCAGATGTGTTTTAGTAAAATTGAATAATATTCCAAGTGCAATAAAATGCCTAAATAATTATGCCGCAAAAATGACACCGTGATTGTGTTTTTATCATTATAATAGGATACTGACTCTTACAGTCTTTTCTGAATAGTGTAGATAAAAGGAAATGTTGGGTTGAGTCTGAGCCGGTGTACTGCAGCAAGAAAATCACGCCCAAAGCTGAGCATGCTACACACTACATACTACATACTACACACTACATCCACCCAGCAGCACGCAGAACCTCGGGCTGGTTTTAAAGGGTGTTTGTAAAGGCTGAGAGCGAGTGCATGGGTCTTCGAGAGGCTTGTCTAATCATGTGCAGTGCAGTGTCGTGGTTTTACAGAGATGTTCTTTGTCTCGGAGATCCTGATGGTGCTGATGCTGTGACACTGCGCACGCATTTATCACACAGCCTAGCCTATTGTTTGCTCCTTCATATTGTGATTGTGAAATGTGCATGAGATTGTCTGTCATATTTAAACGTGTTACTGAAGAGCGTTTCTCTCGTGGTTGTGAGGTGTGGTTTTCTCTTTCTCGGACTGTCGCTGCTGTCAGATGCTCTGGACATCAATATTATAGTTCAGCAGTGACCTAGAAGAGTCATCCATCTCTGCACATTATCATCAGGCCTGCAGACCTGTCTGAGTGCACAGTGCTGTCGCTGTTTGGCTTGCTCCTCCAGCACAGCTAGTACTATACAACACGCCTTTACGGGACATGAGGCTGACATGGGGTTTAAAAGCAAATGTTAAATATTATATAGGCTATTTCAAATGACTTTCAAATGTGAATGAGTGGTCAAATTAATGGTAAAACCATTTCTGGCATGTTTTTGTGTGAAAGTGGTTTTCTTTTGTTTGTTTGTTTCTCAGGGTTGAAATATTGTAACCAATCACATGCATGTCAAATCAGAGCGGTTTATTTTAGTCCATAAGGCCCGCCCTCTTTTGATTGACATGAAACTATTTTTTTTAAATAATCGGCAGCTGTCCGATGTCGCATAACTTACTTTTATCGGCGGTACACCGCTAGTTATATTGGAAATTGAATAATTCTGTAATTTCGTACATACATTAGTAAGAGTGGCTGTATAAATTAGTGCATTTATTCCAGTATGATGCTTGCTCAATAAACTAGCCGTCCACTTTAAGTGCATCACTAAAAAGGCTGCTGGACGTAGAAATTATTGCCAAGGATGCGTTATAATCCATCATAGTGCAATGACAGATAATACATTAATACTATGGTGCTACTTGAGTAATGTAGTAGGCTATATTACTTTAGCATTGGAATGAAATCAAATGATATTATCATGATTCCAAAAATATTTCAAATATTAATGTAATGGAAAAAGCCGTTATGGACACCAACGTGGATCTAGTTCCTGTAACCAGAGGCGTCACAAATTGAATTTTAAATGCAACTTCCAAAAAACAAAAATAAATATTTGACATTTGATATCACTGTATGTAGTGTATTTTGCTGATTTGAACCCAAAATATGCTATTTATCATACAGTATGTGATTCATGCAGAACCAGTGAGTTTGTACATGCAAGTGGATGGGGGAATTCAGCCAAAACTGTACAAAATATGAATTTAACAACACAACCAAAGAGTTTTAGCATTTGAATGAGATATGTGTATTGATGTATAAGCCAGTTTTTGTGCAAATGATGAGTGCTATAGGCAATCTGTCACAAAATGTGTTTACGGTCACAGGAATAATGCACAGTTTAGTCTCTTTATAACACATGACAGACCGAATCAAAAGGATATTCATAATAATCTGTAATAGCAACAGTAAAGGCATTAATAATCTGTGTTCATCAAACCACAGTAATCATTATAGTTAAAACTGAATTTGTATTATTAAATAATAATACCGTAGTGACCCAAATATAAGACAACCCCACTTTTTCAAGATGTACCTTTTGGAAAAGGCTTTTTGAAAACCAAATCTTGTGTTTTATTAAGATTTTGTATTTCTTAAATTATTTTCATATTGCATATTTTTTTCCTATTTTAATTTTAGTTTTGAATGTTTGGTAAATACTGGTAAAATGTACCAACAATCACATTTAAAAATATACAACTTTTGATATACCATAAAAACAACAGATAGCCCATCTGAATTCTATAACAATATTTAATAATTATCCATCTCATAGTAGCATCGCAAAATGTCATTATCAGTAGAAGTGAAATCTTATTGTAGGGAACTGTCTTATGTTTTAAAATCACTTACAGAGGTAGTTTCCCATCAGACTGACACGACAGTCAGGACTGTAAGCTTTTCTTTATCTTTTGTTTTCACTCGTGATCTTCTATCATGATTATAACACACATTACATATGTATTTCATGGCACACTCGCTCTACGCGTGCTTGGCGCCACCTACTGTTCTGGGTGTATTACTGACATGTCAAAATCTAGAGCCTGATTATAAGACAACAGCATTTTTTAAAGATATATTTCAAAGAAAAAAAACATTGTCTTATATTCAGGTCAATACGGTGGTTATTTTCATTCGGGATTGGAAACTGGTTTAATTCCGCATAAATTGCAAATCATTTAATTTGGTTTAATTGTCGCTGTTTTCCATGCAGCAACGCAGGATGATCACAGGCAGTCGAGATCAGTTGCAAGTTTGCTCGGTTCATTATAAAATGACACCTCTAGACGTGGAAGAACCGTTACATGACGCCCCTGACTAAACATCCCGGGTAACTCAGCGTAGGGCGGGGTGGATGTGTTGAAGTCTAGCAGCGGTTGGTCATGATGGTAAATATTTTGGTCACCAGGCAACAAGGCAGCAGCTCCGGATGCATGCAGAGAGGTTTTCTTCAATCCCGCTCAAGTATGGCTAATGCTCCACGCCTTAATGTCCTCTGGCTCAGTCTCCCCGCTCCCTGTACACACTTAACTAATGACAGCACTGTTGAATTCGTCTGGCATTCGTCGAACTGTCTGTCCCTCAGAGTCAATACGCTTTCTGCATATTTACATCTTTGCTTTGTCAGCATCCTGCTGAAATCCTTCAGTTTCTTGTCCCAGAATCTATCTCTTTGTCGTCTTTTATAGGATATATGCATGCATTTATTGAAATGAATCATGTATGAATCATGTTCTTTAGATTTAAGGTTACAGGGGCTTCGTGCACCTATTTTTGTAGTTCCACTCTGGACTTATATAAGCTTATGTACTGAATTAGTTCAGTGCTGTTTTTATATGGCATTTTGTATCTACGCAGAGCAACCTGTGCATTGTATAAAATCACTCCTTAACATGATTTGAAATGTTTTCAAGTTGGTTTCAAAACACAGAATGGTTCCTATCAAGTTGAAATAATGATGAGACGGTTCTCTGTTCAAGCTTACGTCGTCTTTCGAGTTCTGAAGTGACGTGCTGTCATGAACTGATTATTCAGAAAAATGCCACTCGGGTGATTTTGACTCTAAGTTGAAGTGATGCATGGAGCTACAGCAGCAAACATCACATCGTGACTGAATAGCAGGACTTTAAACTTTAAGTCATGTAGTGGACAAAATCAGTTTTGAATGTCTTGGTGATGTTAAGTTTCAAGGCTTTTTTATGCAATGGAAATGTAAAAGTCTGTGTCCTTCAAGTCAAGTCAAATCCAATAGCAGTGTCTTAACTTCACACGTTATTGTTGCGTTTAGCAGATGAGAGCTGGGTGATAATGTAGTTTTGCTACAGTACAAGCAATCAAGTAGTTGAGATTTGCACTATAGTGTATACAGCATGTGTGCAGATAAATACTTATATATCCATCTCTATATAAAGAGCTTCATCCAGTGGAGACAGAGTGAAACAGCACTGATTCATGATTCCCCAGACAGACCGACCACAGTCCATATGAACTCAATCATTTATGTTTTAAAGTTGCACTCAGGGTTACTGCTGTATTGATTTTCATGCAGCGTGTTTTTGATTCATTGTATTACATTGCATGTTTTATTACATTTGTATGTCCACTGACAGAGTGAGTAATTGATAATACAATCTGCTGTTGATTATTTACCTATTCATTTGTATGTTTCACCAGTTATTGGAGCCTTAAATCAAACGATGTCTGTTTGCATCCAGCCCATAAATGCTCAAAAAATTTAATCTAGAATAAATAGTTCTAGAAAAGCAATCTTTCAGCAATGTGTAGAACTTGTCGCTGCATGCACATGCAACTTGACTTAAAACTATGTACTATTTTTCTATCTAAATATGCTTTCTCTGGTGTTTTCTCAGAGCGAGAGGCTCCTGATTAAAGGCGGTCGGATCGTGAACGATGACCAGTCCTTCTATGCAGACATCTATGTGGAGGATGGAGTCATCAAGTGAGCTGCGTTCACATGCACACGTATACAGTACAATCATACTGGATCGAAATATAGGCACATGTTACTTATTGAAATCAAAGCCATACCCATATTTCTTAACACTGTTGATTAAATGACTGCTAATTAAATTTGATGCTTTACCAAAATGCCAAAACTTAAACATATGAGAGTGTACAAACAAACAAGTATCTTTACATAAATCATACAGGTACATCTAAAAAAAATGTATATCATGAAAAGGGTCAATATTTTTTGTCACTCATTCCAGAAAGTGAAACCCATATATTATATAGATTCATTACACATAGAGTGAAATATTTCAAGCCTTTATTTCTTGACATTTTTATGATTATGGCTTACAGATAATGAAAACCCAAAAATTCAGTGTCTCAGAAAATTTGAAAATTACATAAGATCAATAAAAAATGATATTTTAAACAGAAATGTCAGGCTTCTGAAAAGTATGTTCATTTCTATGAACTCAATACTTGGTTGGCCTCCTTTTGCATGAATTACTGCATCAATGCGGCGTGGCATGGAGGTGATCAGTCTGTGGCACTGCTCAGGTGTAATGAAGCACAGGTTCTTCAGGTCATCTGCATTGTTGGGTCTGGTGTCTCTCATCTAGATTCTCTGGGGTTCAGGTCATCTGTATTGTTGGGTCTCGTGTCTCTCATCTAGATTCTCTGGGGTTCAGGTCAGGTGAGTTTGCTGGTCAATCAAGCACAGTAACACCATGGTCATTGAACCAGCTTTTGGTACCTTTGGCAGTGTGGGCAGGTGCCAAGTCCTGCTGGAAAATGAAATCTGCATCTCCATAAAGCTTGTCAGCGGAAGAAAGCATGAAGTGCTCTAATATTTCCTGGTAGATGGCTGCGTTGACCTTGGACTTCAGAAAACACAGAGGACCAGCAGATATCACGGCACCCCAAATCATCACAGACTGTGGAAACTTCACACTGGACTTCAAGCAACATGGATTCTGTGTCTCTCCTCTCTTCCTCCAGACTCTGGGACATTGATTTACAAATGAAATGCTAAATGTACTTTCATCTGAAAAGAGGACTTTGGACCACTGAGCAACAGTACCGTTCTGTTTCTCCTTAGTCCAGGTAAGATACTTCTGACGATGTTTCTGTTTCAGAAGTGGCTGGTAATTCTTTTCCTGAAGATGTCTGAGCGTGGTGACTCTTGATGCACTGACTCCAGCTTCAGTTCACTCCTCGTGAAGCTCTCCCAAGTGTTCAATCGGCTTTGCTCGACAGTATTCTCAAGCTTGGGGTCCTTTCTGTTGCTTGTGCACATTGTCCTACCCAATTTCTTCCTTCCAGTCAACTTCACATTTAATATTGTTTTTTTTTCTCTTTGGCTCTCAACGAAGGTGGTCGCTTTCTCTCCCCGTCCTCACCCTTATCTTCCCTGCTTTGCTCCCTTGTCTCGTGAGAGACTCTCTCTGCACTGCTCTCCAAACTAAAATATTATGGATTAACCGGTCTCTTAATGCAATTGACACTGATCGAAACTTGGGTTTCGGGGAACCTGACTGCCCTGACGGAACGTTCGCAGCCGGCTATACGATGGCGCGTGGGAGAGGTGGCGGATCGGGTGTCTTGCGGCTCTTTCCGTGGAGGACATTGATATCTACCTATTCGGCACCATGATAACAGGTATTTTGCTGATTGGATTAGGCTTTGCCCTGGGTTATCGAAGAATTCAGAAAACGGGAACAGCTGTCCAAAGCCCCACAAGGCTGCCCGTATGATTGAAGCTGTGGGAAGAGCGGTCAGCATTGAGACTGAGACTATAATCGCAATATGGATTCTACCAAGGAGAAGTTCACGGCTTTACAAAGGGAAATTGATTAAAATGGAGACCAAAATGGACAAAAACGGACAGAGAGTAGCCTGCAAAAATTGGAAGGTTTACTCGCCCCAAAGACAAAACAATCTTATCTTTTTCTGGCTCCCCTACAGTGGCCTTGGCAAGGCTGTTGCTGGAATCTACCCCGGGTGTGCAATGCAGTGAGACGCTCTTGCTTCCTCCCCCACCCTACAGACATTACAGACATTATAGACATTGCCCCCCCCCCGACCATTCGCCTCTGTTCACTTCGATCCGCTGGCCTGGTCAAGCGGGTCTGACCAGCGCCGGATCAGTGGCTGCGGGATCAGATGGCTGCTTGCTGGGCCGGATTCACTTCCCTGTGGCTATGTCGTGTATGTGCTTTTGTGTTGCTGAGGTGTTTTTCCTGTTCTCACACTGTACTCCCCAAGGAGCATAGTCTGGGGGTTATTTTTTTCTCCTCACTTTCCTCATGTAAATGCTGTATTTTTCTTCAATTCTACTTGCATTTCACTACTGATTATACTTGTATGATTGTGTATGTGACGAATAATAAAGAACCGAACCTAAACCTAATATGCTTTGATACAGCACTCTGTGAACAGCCCCCCCTTTCAGTAATGCCCCTCTGTGACTTACTCTCTTTGTGGAGGGTGTCAATGATCGTCTTCTGGACCGTTGCCAAGTCAGCAGTGTTCTCCATTATTGTGCTTTCAAAGAACAAGAGATACCCAGAATTCATTGTGTAGGGATGGTCATTTATTGAAACTCAGGTAAATATTATAATATTTTGAGATACTGATTTTTGACTTTCTTTAGCTGTAAGCTCTAATCATCAAAATTAAAACAAAAAAAACTTTTGAAGTGTTATACTTTGCATGTGATGAATCTAAAATATATGAAAGTTTCACTTTTTGAAATAAGTTACAAGAAAGAAATGAACTGTTTTACCATATTCTAATTTTATGTGATGTACCTGTATATTATTTTTACACATATTGTTTTTAAATTATGAATATCTTAATTGAAAAATAACTATATATACATACAGTACATAGGTTTTCTTATGATTACACAATTTAACAGCCTTAAACAATCTCTCCATGTAATAAAAATATCAAATTGTTGATATGTTTTATATTCTGACGATTACTCATAAACATGAGGGTCTACAGGTGTCTATGGATCAAAGATTTTCAGTTATTCACAACATTTTAAATATTTTTCTCATAATGATAATGTTTTCGCTTTTTTTTCCCTAGAATTCAGCAATTTCTTCAGCAAGTTATGATCTGAGAACAGTTCTACCACATTTTTAACAGAAAAAAATTAGTTATTAACAAAAAGGGTAATTTCCATCATCTATAATAGTGTAATCTTTACTGAATTACCATCTTCTGTCAACTTCAAGGCAAATTGGAGACAACCTGATAGTCCCAGGAGGGGTGAAGACCATTGAGGCCGATGGGAAGATGGTGATTCCTGGAGGAATTGACATCCACACGCACCTACAGATGCCCTTCAGGGGAACAACCACTGTGGATGATTTCTCCCAGGGAACCAGGGCTGCTCTTGCTGGAGGAACCACCATGATCGGTGAGAAGATAGTCATGTTTATCTGCAGAGTGGATTGAACCGAGGGGATGGTTCACCCAAAAATGAACATTTGTGTTAATTTACTCACCTCAGGCCATCCAAGATCTAAGTGACCTTTTTTAGTCAGTAGAAAAGAAGATTTTTAGTTGAAACTGTGCTGCTTGGTGATTCATAAAATGCAAGTCAGCGGCTACCAGCATTTAAAAGAAGAAAAAAACATATCAGAAAAATTGGTCCCATTGGCTCCTGTTGATATATTGAGGTCTTATGAAGAGAAGTGTTCGGATTGTGCAACAAACTGAACATTATTTACAACATTATTATCTGTAATCCAGAGCATCAGGCAAACAGGGACATGTGATTATTGTCTGTGAACTGGTTCACATGGTCATATCTGAATTTACTGGCAAAACTGATGTTTAATATTGCGAAATGAACCTAAATACCTTAATTTATACCACCAAAACTATTTTATACAAATCACGTAGAAATATCTCTTTAATTTAACAGCTGCAGTTTTTTGCAATGAAGCTTTATGTTTCACCTACATGGAAAAGTGTGTGTGTGTGTGTGTGTGTGTGTGTGTGTGTGTGTGTGTGTGTGTATGTTAGTGTGTGTGTGTGTGTGTGTGTGTGTGTGTGTGCGTGTGTGTGTGTGTGTGTGTGTATGTGTGTGTGTGTGAGTGTGTGTGTGTGTGTGTGTGTGTGTGTGTGTGTGTGTGTGTGTGTGTGTGTGTGTGTGTGTGTGTGTAGTGTGTGTGTGTGTATGTTAGTGAGTGTGTGTGTGTGTGTGTGTGTGTGTGTGAGTGTGTGTGTGTGTGAGTGTGTGTGTGCGTGTGTGCGTGTGTGTGTGTGTGTGTGTGTGTGTGTGTGTGTGTGTGTGTGTGTGTGTGTGTGTGTGTGTGCGTGTGTGTGTGCGTGTGTGTGTGTGTGTGTGTGTGTATGCGTGTGTGTGTGTGTGTGTGTGTGTGTGTGTGTGTGTGTGTGTGTGTGTGTGTGTGTGTGAGTGTGTGTGTGTGTGAGTGTGTGTGTGTGTGTGTGTGTGTGTGTGTGTGTGTGTGTGTGTGTGTGTGTGTGTGTGTGTGTGTGTGTGTGTGTGTGTGTATGCATGAGTGCGCGTGTGTGTGTGTGTGTGAGTATGTGTGAGTGTGTGTGTGTGTGTGTTGTGTGTGTGTGTGTGTGCACATGTTTATGTGTTTATGAGGACACAAATTTGTATAATGATGGGTATAACATAGGTATACAAGGAGAAGGTGATTTATGAGGACATTTTCAGTGTCCCCATAATTCAAAATGCTTATATATCATACAGAGTGAGTTTTTTGGAGGAAAATAGAAATGCACCGTCTCCTGTGAGGGCTAAGTTTAGGTGTAGGGTAGGTGTAGAGCAATAGCACATACAGTTTGTACAGCATAAAAAACATTGGAGAGTCTCTGTAAACCATAAAAATCAACATGTGTGTGTGTGTTAATGAAAAGGGATAAACATTGACAACAATAGTAGGCTTTCGGGGACCACACAAAGCTCCTGCCCACGGTGAAATTATAGTTGCGTGGAAAGACCGCAGGCTACAGATTATAAAGAAAAAGTGACAAGAGCCGGAGTATAAGAGTGTCTTGTTGTACAGTAAACACTGTGTTTACCGGGGACCGTTAGCACTGACTCATTTTAGAGTAAATCTCCAGCTGTATGCATCTCTTTGTTCCCAGAGGAAGTGTGCTAGATTACACATGCAGATAATATAGAGACAATGAAGAAGAAATATTGAGAGGCTCCTCACTGAAGCTCTTTAGCATGTGGCTTAGACGGGTTTACTTTAATATAAGGGTAACGATGTTAATAATGCTAACAACCGAGTGTATGTTCCTGGCCGAATGGTCTGCAAATATTAGCGTTTGTAATTCAATAAGATTCTAAAATGATGCTTTATATACTTTTTTCATATTATTTAATGAGTTGACCAACTTTGGATATCAAATTGTGCAATTGTATTTAATTATTTATATAATTATAAGCACTTTTCATAGTAATTACAGTAGAAACGAATAATGAGTCAATTCTATTGAATGTTAAGAATTAATAACTAACTAAATATGCAAATAATGCAAGCAAATATAAAGCACTAAAGGGGAAGAAATAAACACTTTACAAGCAATGAACAAAAAGTATTTATTTGAAAGTTTTCTAGACATATACAGTGAAGGATAAAAAATAAATAATTAAAAAGTACAGAATAGATTCAGGGGGCGGGTTTCTCTTAACAGTATATGTAGCAAGTTATTTTTCTTATTATACATAAAGAGAAAGCAAGTAGTTAAGATTGAAAGCGAATAGGGAATGCTAGTGTAAGAGGCTAATATTTAACTAAAAATAAAACAAGTCAATAGAACAGAAAAAGAGGAGATAATGCTTGTGTTAGAAGGTCATTATTTATAATAAATACAAATCAAATAATTAGAAAGAATAGAGAATGCTGGTGTTAAAGGATCTTTAAATTTTTTTTAAATAAAACAAGTTTAGAATAGAAATAGAATAGAGTGTGCGAATTTTAGCGGGTCAAAAATGTTAATAAAAAACAAGCAGATAAAATTAGAATTAGGATTAGAGTAGAGAGTGCCAGAGTTAGAGGGTCAAATGAAGATTGATTGATTGATTTAACAGGAACAGTGCTCATTAATTAACAGTAAAATACTGTAAATAAGCCAGAGTTAGCTCAATGGCTGATTTTCATCTGTTGCCTCTCGCCAGATTTTAAAAAGGCAACCTAAAAACCTAAAATACAGTAAATTATCACACATACACATACAATAGCATTTGCAATTACATACTATACTATACTACTTCACATGGGAAAATGAACCCGTGGCAACCATTTAAAAGTAGCCAAATTCTGTGGAAAAAACACGGACTTGGCAACCCTGCATGCAAGAAGAGCTGATCTCAGAGGTCGAGAATAATGAGAGATGCCTGACAAGAGCATGCTGGAGTCTGTGCTACTCAACAGATCCTGAGCGGACTGACAAGTATCTGAGGAAGACGTGCTGCCTTTACACAGAGTGTGTGTGTGTGATCGTGAAAGTGAACAGCACAAACTCTCTTTCAGAAGAGATTTAGATACTCTGCATACTGAGAGCGGATCCCTGATGCGCCAACATTATATACAACATTAGAATATTTAAAGAAGGGGACACACAAATCACGGGAGCAGGCGTAATGGAGAGAAATTCAGCGGGAGCGGGAACCACTGGTTGTGGTTGAGGAGAGACCCCCCCCCCCCACATGATTGTAAAGCGCTTTGGGTGTACAGCAATACACAATAAAGCACTATATACATGCATCATTCATTCATTCATTAAGAAAACACCCGAATTCTGGATTTTGGGCGATTAAGAAATCCCGGCCGGACATATTTTTCAGGTCCAAAAAGAGGACATGTCCGGGGAAAAGAGGACGTATGGTCAACATACACTCTTAAAAATAAATGTGCTTAAAAAGGTTCTTCAAGCGATGCCATAGAAGAACCATTCAGTCAAAGAGCATCTCTTTCTTACCTGTTTATCATCTGAAGAACATTCTTTCGTTTCAGATGTGGACATTCTTTATGGAACCGTTCAGAAGGTTCATCGTGAAACACCTTTATGTTTAAGAGTATCTTCAGACAGCATTATAGATCCAGCAGTGCACGTTTGAGTAAGTTATTTGACAGAAACATGAGTAAGAGTGTGACGTGTCCCCTGCAGTGGATCATGTGATCCCGGAGCCCGGCTCTAGTCTGGTGGAGGCCTTCGATCGCTGGCGCGGGTGGGCGGATGAGAAAGTGTGCTGTGATTACTCTCTGCATGTGGACATCACCTACTGGAACGACAACATCAAACAAGAGCTGCTGACTCTCATTAAAGAAAAAGGTGTACATTCAGTCTAGAATTTTTTTTGTCACTATTACACTTTCTAAGATTGCCTTACACACAATTTCTGAAACTATGGCTCCTTTTTATCTAAACTCGACAAACAGCATGCAAAGCATTACGTGTCTCTTCTTCAAAACTCTTATAAAGACTCTCTATATCTCTACACTCACTCATGCATCAAATGACTGGCCATAAACACACCAAAATACATGTTTCGGTTTATGAGTGAATTGTTTCACTGAGTGTGCTTCAAGTACTACTTTTAGTGTGTGAGAAATGATTTATTAAAACTGTAAGCTCTTGACCAACGAGTTTCAGCATCTAGATGAACAAAAAAAAATTGTTCAAAAATAGTTCAGCATACTAAAAAAACCTCTGAAGTTATAATTATAAGCAGTATGATATTCCAGAGGGGAATGTGTTGTGATTTGACAAGTTATTTTTGGTCATTTGAGCTATTTCTGAAACAAACTGCTTTATCACGGCATAACCTATCTATAGCACATCATCTGTTCTGCTGCATATTACCGTTAAAGTGCTTTTAGTACAGTAGAGCATTGTGTTTAAAAACTCAATATTTTAATAAATCTATATTAATAGTGAAATGTATTTTTAAGTGTAGAATTTTTAAAAGCAGTTTTTTTTTATTTTTACTATCTACTTTAAAAATGCATCTTACTGTGCATGATTAATTATATTGCTTAATGTTTTGGTATTTTCATAATTCAATCAATTCATGATGAATATTTCCCCACCCTACTTTTTCTAGTTTGAAAATAAGAAATGCATAACATTATGGAAATATAAAATGGTTGTTGATGTTTTGTGATGTATGTTCTGTCCGAACAGGAGTGAACTCTTTCCAGGTCTATATGGCTTATAAAGACCTCTATCAGATGAGCAACAGTGAGGTAAGATAAAGAAGTTATTACAAAGAAATTATACAGTATCTATTTATGTACTGTATGTATGTGGGTCAAAGATGAAAACAGGTTTAAGCATAAAAACAAGTGTAATACTGCTTTAAATTGATGTTGTTTTTCTCAAAAAAATGCAAAAATTTTCTGTTTCATTTAACTGCAATTTTGTTTCTGTTTTTCTGTGCAAAAAATAAATATCATAGATTTTCCCCTGATTTACAGAAAAACACTAAAATGTAATTCAGAGTAACACTCTTGTTAGGCATATTTACAACAAAAATATATTTATGACATATTAAAAGACTAATTACTTTCACCCCAGATATTAATTAGTTGTAATTTTAAATTTTATTTTATTATTTCTAGGTTTCGCCCATTTGTCAATAAGAATTGTTTACTCATTTAAAACACAATAAATATGCTCCCTTATTATTTTATAAATTTGAATATGTACAAGTCAGAATAAACATGTTGTTTGAATTTGTACGTAAATATTGTGTTACACTGAATGACAATGTGTGAATTATTAATTCATAATAAAGTTTTGAATTTTTTTTCTCCAAAAATGTATTTGAAACATTAAAAATAGACACTTTACTAACATTTAATGTGCTTTCTATGGACATAAAATCACTTTTATCAATTTCTTTTGATGCAGACATCTTAACGTCTTTGACCCATGTATGTATTTATTTATTTGTAAATAAAATAGAATAGTGTAGTGGATAAACACATTCTTTCTTTTGGGAGTTATTTCTATCTGACCCTTATAAATGACTTTTGTTGGTGTAACGTAATGTTTTGGTTTTTGTTCAGAATTGATCACGTATGTCCCCTCATGGCATTTTAAGTACAATAATTTTGCCTTTTATTAATGAGTATTTATATATTGGTGCATATAGAAGTACTATGTATATCTCAATATATAAACTGTTCTTTTATTACCTAATTTTATGAAATGAATAATTCCTTAATTTTCTTTAAAAACAAGATTAGACTAGATTTCTCTCGTTCATAACATTGACTTGATCTCATCTATTTAATATCTAAAATGCTTTTCTGTGTTTGTTTGAACAGCTTTATGAGATCTTCACCTTCCTTGGAGAGCAAGGAGGAATTGCACAGGTCCATGCTGAAAATGGAGAAATAATTGCTGAGGTATGTGAACATTATGAATATTACAGGAGTCATGATCCAAAGATTCTCTTCGACACGCGTATGTCATCGTCGTACGTCATCAAGGAGGAGTCCATAGATCACAAGAGCTAAAGAAAAACAACAGTAGTTGAGTAGCTGTTATAGTAAAACACAGTAAAGTTTCTCAGAGAGCTCCACATGTAATCCTCATTTCATATGCAAAAATATCAGCCAATCACTGCAGTGGGTGTTTCCCTTGAGTCTCACAGCAGACACGCCCCTTCAAAAAGAGGCAAGTATCTAGGTAGCTAATGAGCATTTATATCTAAATTACGACTGCTTTTATATAAAACATTCTAAGATTATAAGTGCACATCAAGATACATCTCTTAAAGACATTGCAGCTTGAAAAGAATGCATTTGTCTTTCTTTGGCATATTTCACATTGAAGCATGACATATCAAAGAGCGTATTCCTTTCTTCACTAGTCGGAAACGGTTGGTATTAGATGGAGGGGCATTTAATTATTCAGCATTCTTCTGCCAGTATGTGATCGTTGCTGGCAAAATGAGTCACAATGAGCAAATGTTCAAAAATGTGTTATGTTTATTACCACATTTAACAATGACACCGTTTGAAGTCGATAAAGTCAGCAAAGTCTATTCTGAGAAAAACAGAGTTAAAACAAAATCACCTCGCAACATTGCATATTTTCATCCAATTCTTTTCTTAATTATAATTACTATTTTAATTTTAAAATAACAGTTAAGCTCATGTGAAGAACAGTGTTATTTGCTAGCTGTGGTCATATTATATTATTCATTGTGATATGGACAAGAGCTGATCTTCCTGAAAAACATATTGGTGTTCCTCAAAGTAAATGATTGTGCAGTTTCCATGTTTGGATAAACTGTTCCTATTGTTCATATAACACATATGTGACCCTAGACCACACAACCAGTCTTAAGGGTCAATTTTTCTATATTGAGATTTATACATCATCTGAAAGCTGAATAAATAATCTTTCCATTGATGTATGGTTTGTTATGATCGGACAATATTTGTAAATCTGGAATCTGAGGGAGCAAAAAAATCTAAATATTGAGAAAATCATCTTTAAAGTTGTTCAAATTAAGTTCTTAGCAATGCATATTACTAATCAAAAATTAATTTATATATTTACAGTAGGAAATTTACAAAATATCTTCATGAATCATGATCTTAATATCTTAATGATTTTTGGCATACAAGAAAAAATGTATAATTTTGACCCATACAATGTATTTTTGGCTATTACTATAAATATACCCCAGCGACTTAAGACTGGTTTTGTGCTCCAGGGTCACATATATAAAACAAATCATGCTTAATACAAGTTCAATGCAAAGAGTGACAGAAAAGAGACTCCTCTCGTCTGTGTGTTGTTCAGGAGCAGAACCGTATGCTGGAGATGGGCATCACGGGACCCGAGGGACACGTTCTCAGCCGTCCAGAGGAGGTCAGTGAGCACACACACAGCTGGATGGGGGTTTGTTAGTGCTATAACATCACTGCAGGTCCTGGGGAATATGTGTTTCTCAATCCTCAATGTAAAACTCACTATAAGACACGGAGCGTGTATTAAATCTGAGTTGCATCAATCTGATTTCATGTTGAAAATTGTCCCGCTCCACAGATTGAATTAGTCTGGCATCAGTCTGTCAGTGATTTTTCGCAGACATGATCCTTTATCTGGCTTTATTGAGGTCAGCCAAGAAAGTGGGGAGGGGAACTAGATTTGTAAGGGAATTTTATCTCTGCATAAAATTAAATCAAAGGAGTGCGTGTTTGAGACTGTATCAGGTTTTGAGTTAGGCTGAATCTGTGTGTGTGTGTGTGTGTGTGTGTGTGTGTGTGTCTCTCTCTCTCTGTGTGTGTGTGTGTGTGTCTCTCTCTCTCTCTGTGTGTGTGTGTCTCTCTCTCTGTGTGTGTGTGTGTGTGTGTGTGTGTGTCTCTCTCTGTGTGTCTCTCTCTCTGTGTGTGTGTGTGTGTGTGTGTGTGTGTGTGTGTGTGTGTGTCTCTCTCTGTGTGTGTGTGTGTGTGTGTATGTGTGTCTCTCTCTCTGTGTGTGTGTGTGTGTGTGTGTGTGTGTGTGTGTGTCTGTGTGTGTGTGTTTGTGTGTGTGTGTGTGTCTCTCTCTCTCTGTGTGTGTGTCTCTCTCTCTCTCTCTGTGTGTGTGTGTGTGTGTGTGTGTGTGTGTGTCTCTCTCTCTGTGTGTGTGTGTGTGTGTGTGTGTGTGTGTGTGTGTGTAGCTGGAGGCTGAAGCAGTGTTTCGAGCCGTCACTATTGCCAGTCAAACCAACTGTCCGCTCTACGTGACCCGCGTGATGAGCAAGAGCGCTGCTGACATCATCTCACAGGCCAGGAAAAAAGGTACACAATATCATTTAGTCATTTAGCAGACGCTTTTATCCAAAACCACTTACAAATGAGGACAACACAAGCAATCAATTGTAGTATTAAAACAACTAAAACAGATCCAAAACTAAAAGCTAAAACTTTATAAATACTATATATACACATTTAAAATAAATAAAGAAATGGAATAAAAATGACAAATGCATACAACTAAATTTGAAAACTTATAATTTAAATGAAAACAAAAAAATAAAGCTAAAAACTATTGAGACAAACACATGCTAAAAAACAACAACAACATCCTTACACATTGTAAGAAATGGTTATATATATAAAAAATAAAACATCACATACATTTAGATCCTGATCAGCAATCAGTTTGCCCTAGTAAAAAATAAATATGTTTAAAATACATTTACATCATACTAAATAAACTTCAAATCTATTAGAATATTTAGTGATATATCGCTCGAGAAAAATTGTACTTAAACTTTATTTGGAGTACTACTTGTGCGCAATGCACATTTGGTATCTAAAGGTGATAGAGCCTTTTCTGTTTTAGCCCCTACGCTGTGGAATTCATTACCTCAAACTGTTAGGTTATCATCTTCCTTATCTGGATTTAAATCATCATTGAAAACATATCTCTTTTCTCAGGCCTATTCATAGTTATTGGTCTTAGTGAGTATATTTCGTATTCCTGTTTTTATTTGGTTTTATGTTGTTCATTTAATTTTGATACCTTGTATTTTTTATCATTGTATTATGTTACTGTGAAGCACCTTGGTCAGCATCAATGTTGGTGCTATCTAATAATGTTGTTCTCCTAACATCTACTCTTGCACTTGAATAATACCAAGTAAGTACTAAATTAATGTACAAGTATACAAAGTATAAAATGTATAATACAGTATACTAATTAAATAATCAATGTAAGTTTATCCACAAACAAAATCACAAACAAACAAACAAACAAACAAATACACACAAACATTAATTACATTACATTACTTACTACTACATACATTAATTAATAAATAATAATAATAAACCAAAATTAATTAATCCTCCCCTTGTTACGGACCCTGTGGTACTCCCTACGGACTCGATCCTACTTCTGAGTGGTCTGACTCGTCTCTAATTATCTTAATTATAGTGTCCTAGGAATGATATTTAGGTAAAAGGTAAAAGGTACCTAAAATCAATCCTAAGTGTAAGTGTGAAGGACCCTGAGGACCTGAGGAGCCAGTGTAAGGACCTGAGGACTGTGTGTGATATGCTCAGATGTTCTGGTTCTAGTCAGAATCCTGGCAGCAGTGTTCTGGATGAGCTGCAGCTGTCTAATGCTCTTCTTTGTGAAGGAGACCATTACAATAGTCCACTCTGCTGGTGATAAAGGCATGAACAAGTTTCTCCAAGTCTTGACTGGAAACTAAACATCTAATTCTTGCAATGTTTTTGAGATGATAGTATGCTGATTTAGTTACTGCTTTGACATGACTACTAAAACTAAGGTCTGTCTCCAGAATCACCCCAAGATTTCTGACTTGATTTTTAGTTGTTTGACCCCTAGAGTCAAGGTATGCGTTCACCTTGAGAACTTCATCTTTGTTTCCAAATGCAATGACTTCAGTTTTCTCCTTGTTTAACTGAAGACAGTTCTGGCACATCCAACTGTTAATTTGATCAGTGCATTGGCAGAGGGAGTCAATGGGGCTATAGTCATTTGGAGATAAGGCTAGGTAGATCTGGGTATCATCAGCATAGCTGTGATAGGCAATTTGGTTCTTTCTCATTATCTGACTTAGTGGGAGCATATACAGGCTAAACAAGAGCGGTGCAAGAATTAGAGCCTTGTGGTTGTGGGACTCCTGAGACATGCTCTGTCATGGATGTATACGTATGCTCTCCTATACTCACATAATAACCTCTCCCTTCTAAGTATGACCTGAACCATTTGTGTACCATCCCAGAAAACCCAACCCAGTTACTCTCTAGAAGCATGTTCTGATCAAATCAGAGTTTAAGCGAATATCATTTATTATCATTAGCATGTAGACGTTAAATATTGTTCAATTATGTAATTACGTTGCATTAAAAATATAAAATGAATGTAATAAATGACAAAGAAACACAGGTAACAGAATAAGTGTCAGGTCTGTGGTTATTACGAAATCAAACATCATAATTTCAGATTCACTCACACATTTTAATATAGTCATAACTTCTGAAACTTTAGCAGCATGAACAATACAACTTTTATTTAAAGTATAAATGGGTTGTATACAGAAATCAAAACGCCCCCTTTATGATCAATGAAGCTGTGTGAAAACTCCCATTACATAAAATAAAACATGTATCTGTACTGTGCAATGAATCTCGTTTACATCATGTTTATACTTTTTTTGTTATGAAACAATATGCAACTTACTTCTGATTTGAATGACTCTGATTGGCCATTGTGCTCACATGCTCAACAAACATGTCTGTGATTGGCTACAAGCTCTATGCTGCAAAAACACATTGTAAAGAGAAACCTTTGTCACTCTTCACAGAGCGTTCTCTCAGGTATGTGAATGTTGGAAAGCAGCTGCTGATTAGTCGCTTATGATGTACTTTTGACAACACAATGTGTAATATTTACCATATTTCATATATAAGTGTGTGAATACAAACAATGTTCTGGAGAAGTTTCAGAGTGAGCTGAGGTTCCTGGGAAACAAGGTGCAGAACACGATTAAATGTCTGATAAAATAATAAATCACAGCATGAGCATGTCAGCAGCGTAACGCTTGAGCTTTCACAGACGTTGACTAGTTTATACATCTCATCTGAGTTAAATAAACCTCTGTTGAGTTACACTCATCTTTGACATACAGTATCTCACAAAAGTGAGTACAGCTGTCACATTTCAACAAACATTTTAGTATATGTTCTCAAGGGACAATACTTCTCAACTGAAACTTGGATATGTTTTAGAGTAGTCAATGTGCAGCTTGTATAGAAGTACACATTTTCTGTCCTCTAAATATAACTCAACATATAGCCATTATTGTCCAAATATCTGGCAACAAAAATGAGTACACCCTAAGTGAACATGTCAAAACTGTGTCCAATATGTCAATATTTAGTAGAGGCACCATTGTTATCTAGCACTGCCTTAATCCTCCTGGACATGGACTTCACCAGAGCTGCACAGGTTGTTGCTGGCATCTTCTTCCACTCCTCCATAATGACACCACGGAGCTGCTGGATGCTAGACACATGGTGCTTCTCCACCTTCTGCTTGAGGATGCCCCACATGCTCAATAGGGTTCTGGTTTGGAGACATACAGTGCTTGGCCACTCCATCACCTTCACCTTCAGCAGCAAGGCAGTTGTCATCTTGGCTGTGTGTTTGGAGTGGTTATGTTGGAAAACAGTTTCTGAAGGGAGGGGATCATGCTCTGCTTCAGAATGTCACAGTACATGTTGGAATCCATGTTTCCCTCAATGAACCGCAGCTCCCCAGTACCAGCAGCACTCATGCAGCCCCAGACCATGATGCTAACACCACCGCCGTGCTTGACTGTAGGCAAGGCACAAGTTTTCTTGGTACTCCTCACCAGGGCGCCGCCACACATGCTGAACACCATGGAGTCAAACAAGTTTACCTTAGACTCATCAGACCACAGGACATGGTTCCAGTAATTCATGCTCTTGGCCAGGTTGTCTTCAGCAAACTGTTTGCAGGCTTTTTTGTGAGTCCGCTTCAGAAGAGGCTTCCTTCTGGGACGACGGCCATGCAAACGGACTTGTTGCAGTGTGTGGCGTATGGTCTGAGCACTGACAAGCTGACGTTTCACTTCTACAACCTCTAAAGCAATGCTGGCAGCACTCATGCGTCTATTTTTGAAGCCAGCTTCTGGATCTGATGCACAGCACAAGGACTCATCTTCTTTGATCGACTCTTACGAGGCCTGTTCCGAGTGAAACCCGTCTTGGAAAACCTCTGTATGACCCTGGCCACTGTACTGTAACTCAGTTTCAGGGTGTTACCGAACTTCTTATAGCTTTGGCCATTTGGAGAGCGAAACACTGAGATAATTGTACTCAAAGAACCTAATTTGAACTGCTCTAAAACAAGATACACAAATGTGTATAGTCCTGTCAAGCAGACAAAGACATGAACATGATGAATGGGACACGTGGCTTTGCATGGCTAAACGATGTATAGCTGTTATCACACAGGGTGTACTCACTTTTGTTGCAAGGCTTTTTTGACAATAATGGCTGTATGTTGAATTATTTTCAGAGGTCAGTAAATCTTTACTGCTATACGAGTTGTACATTGACTACTCTAAAATATATCCAAGTTTCATTTCTATAGAATTGTCCCTTGAAAATATATACTAAAATGATTGCCAAAATGTGAGATGAGATACTGTATATATTCATGACAGTAATGACCTTCGGTTGGATACAACTGTGTGACGTGTGTAAATAACAGTTTAATTATTATAAATGTATTATTATTCATTTGTCATTTAATTGTGTTTTAGCTGTCTATACATTATTTGCACTCTGTGAAATGTTTATTTTATGTGCACTGGCTTGTAAAGGTTCCACGATCCATCATTATAATAGCTCTTGCAGTTTAGTTACTGTACATCATTCAGATGCAATGCTCTTGCTATGGGAGACTCATACAGTGACCAGATGCAACGCATGTAAGAGGAGGACAAAACAGTTTTTGTCTTAACAAGTTAAGCATTAAGTGGCACAGTTTTAGAGAAGTGTCAAGTACTCCGGAGTACAGAAGCCAGCCGATATTATTATAGACAACTATGGTTTTTCAAATGCAAATAAATACGTGTAAATGTTCCAAATAAATAAAAGTATACATTTTAAGGCTGTAAACATATAATAAAAAAGAATGGAATTAATTGCGTGATAAGCCAGTTAATGACAGATGACGTTTCTCCTCTGGCTTTTATTTCTGGACTTCAGTTCAGTTAATCCCAGTGTAGATTCTTAAAGAAATAACTTAAAGAAATAAGTCAGGCAAAAATGAAAATGCTCATGTATTTACTCATTCAAAAGCTGTATACTGGTGTTTTTTCAGTAAAATCAAAAAGAGGGAAATTTGGAAAATGAATGAATACATTGCAGGGCTGTAAAATTATTAAATTCATCAAGCTCATTACATGCATTGCATGCATGCATAAATGCATTCAGATTCAGATTTGTTTAAGCTCAAACATTCCTGCTTGATACACAGGAAAAAAACTGGTTCTCGTGCATCAAGCAAGCACTTTTGAGCTTCACATAATACCACATTTCATGTGCGCTCTGGCATTGATCAGTGTTTATATGAGATTAAATCATATAAAGCGACCATGACAGTAACAAATTGGGTGAATGGACTTTCAATAGAAAAATCTCCCAGATATAATTAAAAATATTTACATTTGTGTTTTTGAAGATGAAAGAAAGTATTATGGTTTTGGAATGTTGTGAGTAAGTGATTACAAAATTCCCATTTTTGGGCAAACTATTTATTTAATCAAGTGTAGTGTGCAACAGTTTTATGTCTCTGAAATGGTTGCTATAGCGTTCCCAAAAGTGCAGTAAAATGTCTTACAATCTCTATTACGCTATTCATCACTCTTCTGGTGTGTTCAATTGGGTGCTTAATCGCTGTCTTTAAAAGGGACGCAGACCTGTGACATTCTAGACTTTGCCTCTTTATTCTTTCTGACTGCCCTGAATGGAGACTAAAGCTTTGTGTCAGTGGTGATTTATAATTTAGTTCTGTGCAGTTTCATTCTCTCAATACTTTTAGTGAGTTTTCCAAAGGTCTTTGATGCATTTATTTGCTATAACATGCATCACTGGTTAAACTGCTCATACATGGGTTTAGGGATTTGAACAAACCCCTACTCATATGATTAATCCCGCATCGTTTGTGCTCAGATCATGGGGTTTATTGAGGAGAAGTGTGCTGGTACTTTTCTAAACATTTGGATGCATGATTTTTGGCTGAAGGACAAAGAAAAAACTGATTTACATTGAAGGTCATATTTAGACCAGAAGATCATAGAGAACTGTGTATTTCTAGGTAATGTGGTGTTTGGCGAGCCGATCACGGCCAGTTTGGGAACCGATGGGACTCATTATTGGAGCAAGAACTGGGCAAAGGCAGCGTCTTTTGTGACTTCACCACCCCTCAGTCCTGACCCAACCACTCCAGACTACCTAAGCACCCTGTTGGCCAGGTAAACACAAGCATATCCTAAATATATTACATCATTTTACAATACAGTTCTCTCAGTAAGTTCTTAACCGGTGGGTCTTTTAACTTATAGACTACAAAACCATTGACTAGACGTTGATTGATTGAAAAAAACAATATAGTTGATATTTGAAGTTTATTGTAAAATATTTCACTGATGATCCATCCTAGTTGTTTCTCTACTTATGGCCAGAGATGCTGGGATACACATTTAAAAAATAATAATGTCTAAAATATTATTTTAGTATATCTGAATCAACCTAACTACATTCATGTTTACCACCAAAACGACTTTAAATGGGTTAAATAAGCTAGCAATATCCATTCAAAGTACCACTTTGCTACACTTTGCAGTGTAGGCAAAAATTTGTATACACAAATGTATTAGTCATTGAATTATTCACTCAATTTAGTCATTGAATATTTCAATAATTTAGTCTTTGAATGATTCAACAATTTGTTCACAATTGCTGGGTATTCATTTATAAAATGTGCACACACAGAGGTTTGATCTTAGACTGTGTACGCTGAAATCCACACCAAATTTCATATTTATAAAAAATATCGGTCTTTGACATGGAAAAGTGCTTTGTGGCAAGTCAGGGTCTAAGCAGGCGTACACATTTTTAGCATTTGCAATTTATGATTTCACATCTGAAAGAGGCCCAAAATATGTCTATGTTCATTCACTGAATCACACATATGCACATTTGAGAAATTATTGTATGATTCATGTGGGATGGTTTCTACACAACGTTTTATAAACAAGGCCCCTGATATACAGAACAGTAACACTCTTGCTCATGTGATACCACAGCACTTTATCTAAGACTGTAGCACAGACCCCAACAATCTGACTTGTTGCCATCAAGTTTTGCCTGTTACATATACAGTACAGTCAGTGACGTATTGAGATATGTCTTGTGTGTTTCAGTGGTGATCTGTCGGTCGTGGGCAGCGCTCACTGCACATTCTCTGTGGCTCAGAAGGCCATAGGGAAAGACGACTTCACTCAGATTCCCGAAGGAGTGAACGGAGTGGAGGAGAGGATGTCCCTCATCTGGGACAAGGCTGTGGTGAGGATCTTTCTACTTCACAATCTCAGATATCCAGAAAATAAAATATCTGAATATTTACTCAATACATTAACTCTTTCCCCACACATTGATAGAATTTTCCAGCTTTCCGTGTTTTCACTGTTATGCGGTAGGGGGCACTTATTACACATCTTCTAAAAGAGTACTGAATCTCTGGATCAAACCTTAGAGTGTAAAATACGATGGCCAAAACATCCCAGTATGGCCGCTGTCATCTTGCGCCAATTACATATTTTAAAGCCAGAGTCAGTAGTGATTCGTTTGGAGCGTGAATCTGCTCAGTAGTGATTAATTTGGAGTGTGTGTCTGCGCAGTAGTGATTCGTTTGGAGCATGAGTCTGCGCAGTAGTGATTCATTTGGAGCACAAGTCTGCAAAGTAGTGATATGTTTGGAGTGTAAATCTGCGCAGTAGTGATTCGTTTGGAGCATGAGTCTGCGCAGTAGTGATTCATTTGGAGCACAAGTCTGCGCAGTAGTGATTTGTTTGGAGTGTAAATCTGCACAGTAGTGATTCGTTTGGAGCATGAGTCTGCGCAGTAGTGATTAGTTTGGAGCATGAGTCTGTGCAGTAGTGATTAGTTTGGAGTGTAAATCTGCGCAGTAGTGATTCGTTTGGAGCATGAGTCTGCGCAGTAGTGATTAGTTTGGAGCATGAGTCTGCACAGTAGTGATTCGTTTGGAGCATGTGTCTGCGCAGTAGTGATTCGTTTGGAGCATGAGTCTGCGCAGTAGTGATTCGTTTGGAGTGAGTCTGCGCAGTAGTGATTCGTTTGGAGCATGAGTCTGCGCAGTAGTGATTCGTTTGGAGTGTGTGTCTGCGCAGTAGTGATTCGTTTGGAGCGTGAATCTGCGCAGTAGTGATTCATTTGGAGCATGAGTCTACGCAGTAGTGATTCGTTTGGTTCATGTGTCTGAGCAGTAATGATTCATTTGGAGCATGAGTCTGCGCAGTAGTGATTTGTTAGGAGCCTGAATCTGTGCAGTAGTGATTTTGTTTGGAGCATGAATCTGCGCAGTAGTGATTCATTTGAAGCACAAGTCTACACAGTAGTGATTCGTTTGGAGCATGAGTCTGCGCAGTAGTGATTTGTTTGGAGCATGTGTCTGCGCAGTAGTGATTCGTCTGTGCAGTAGTGATTCTGTCTGCGCAGTAGTGAGTTTGAATTGCAGTAGTGATTGTTTGGAGCATGAGTCTGCGCAGTAGTGATTCGTTTTAGTGAGTCTGCGCAGTAGTGATTCATTTTGGAGCATGAGTCTGCGCAGTAGTGATTCATTTGGAGTCTGCGCAGTAGTGATTCGTTTGGAGCATGAGTCTGCGCAGTAGTGATTCGTTTAGAGTGAATCTGTCTGCGCAGTAGTGATTCGTTTGGAGCATGCAGAGTCTGTAGTGATTCGTTTGGAGCGTGAATCTGCGCAGTAGTAATTCGTTTGCAGCAGATGAGTCTGCGCAGTAGTGATTCGTTTGGAGCATGAGTCTGCGCAGTAGTGATTCGTTTAGAGCATGAATCTGTGCAGTAGTGATTCGTTTGGAGCATGAGTCTGCGCAGTAGTGATTCGTTTGGAGCGTGAATCTGTGCAGTAGTGATTCGTTTGCAGCATGAGTCTGCGCAGTAGTGATTCGTTTGGAGTGTGAGTCTGCGCAGTAGTGATTCGTTTGGAGCACGAGTCTGCGCAGTAGTGATTTGTTTGGAGCGTGAATCTCTGCAGTAGTGATTCGTTTGGAGCGCAGTAGTGATTTGTTTGGAGTGCAGTAGTGATTTGTTTGGAGTGCAGTAGTGATTCGTTTGGAGCGCAGTAGTGATTTGTTTGGAGTGCAGTAGTGATTTGTTTGGAGTGCAGTAGTGATTTGTTTGGAGTGCAGTAGTGATTCGTTTGGAGCGCAGTAGTGATTTGTTTGGAGCATGAGTCTACACAGTACTGATTCGTTTGGAGCATGAATCTCTGCAGTAGTGATTCGTTTAGAGCGGAGTGCAGTAGTGATTCGTTTCGTTTAGTGATTCGTTTGAGCGCAGTAGTGATTCGTTTGGAGGAGTGCAGTAGTGATTTGTTAGTGACTTCTTCTCATAAGTGTACTATTAAAGCAAACACTGTGTTTGATTCTCAGTTGTCTGTTTTTCCTTTGCTCAGGTCACTGGTAAAATGGATGAGAACATGTTTGTCGCTGTGACAAGCACCAATGCTGCCAAGATCCTCAACCTTTATCCACGCAAGGGTCGGATAGCCGTGGGCTCAGACAGCGATCTGGTTATCTGGGACACAGACGCCGTCCGGACCATCACTGCAAAAACTCATCATTCTGTAGGTGCTCTTTAAATAAATCCAGTGAATGCATAATATACTCACATTACAGAGAAACATCTAAACATAGAGCGGGAACTGAAGCTGACCTTCACTGACCTTTCAGTTCCTCTGAGCGGAAATAGATGCTTCTAACAAATCAAACTGTGTTTATACAGAAACCACTCGTAAATAAAACAGGCCACAAAAACAGGAGATATCTGACGATCAGAGTTTCCTTTTGTTGCCTTATTAAGTCTCAGCAGACCTTTATTACTGTAGGAATGTGTTTATAAGTGAGGGAAGAACTGAAACTCTGCAAGCATCACTTTTAATGAAACAACCACTAACACACAGGTTTGTGCAACAGATATAAATTATATCTCATTTTATGCAGCTTTTTGATGTTTGCCGTTACTTTTCAAATCAATTAATATTACAGTTTCATAAAGAGAACTTATGGAAATGATATACTATATAAGAATATACTTAAGTGCAAACTGAATGTAATGTTTTCAGACACCTAACTGCTTGTTATTTGCAGTTAAATTAAATTGTACTATAGTTTACATTTATATTAAATGCAATTAGTTAGAACTCTCAAAACTCGAGTGCTTTTGACCCACTTAAGTCAGACATAAATACATCTTTATATGTAATTTCATAATGTCTTTGGAATATTTTCCTGATTACATATAAATAATAATAATGAAGTTGCAATTTCAGTACATTTAAAATATAGTAACTATATGATACTCCACCTCATCTGTAGGATAGTCCAGAGAGCTTTATCATCTTTCACACTCGAGTCAAATACTTTCATAATTTCTGACCTCCTCGTATGTACATTTTTTCAGCTTTGCCTTAATTAGTTTTTATTAGTTTTTTCTTTCCTCTCCTTCGAGCAGCCAACAGCTCAACTGAAACTTGCTAATTCATGCCAGCAAACCATACTAGCAACATGCTAAAACACTAGCAATGTATTAAAATATGCTAGCAGTGTGAAAACGTAAAATTTATATTTACATCACATTTAGTCATTTAGCAGACGCTTTTATCCACAGCGACTTACAAATGAGGACAACAGAAGCAATCAAAATCAACAAAAGAGCAATGATACGCAAGCGCTATAACAAGTCTCAGTTAGCTTAATACAGTACACATAGCAAGTTTTTTTTTAATGTTAAATCATGTTAGCGGCTTTCTGAAGCATTTTAGCAATGTGCTAGAAGATATTAATAACATTTTATTGACTTCAAGTGAAATCTTCCATCACACTTTAGTTTAAGGTCGAACGCTCACTATTAACTAGCTACTAACTATAACTTTTTGCCTCAATAAACTAGTAATTGGCTGCTTATGAATAGCTTGTTAGGTAGTTGTTAAGTTTATGTATAGGTTGTATTAAGGAATCTAAAATATGGTCATGCAGAATAAGGGGCCGTTCTCACAGAACGCGTCTTTGCATCTAAAAACGCGAGACGTATCGCTCAGGAATGGTTTTAAAAAAGCGCAGCAACAAATGCCTCATCTGCCATGTTGTCATCACATAAAACAGTTGTCATGCCAACTTGCTTTTGTACACGAAAGCTCACAATGCTTGCCCCGCCTCCGGGCTCTTCTGATTGGTCCACTGTTTTGGAACTGACATTGATGAGAAGTACTAGATGTAAAAGTTAAATTCTTTTAACTTGACACTTTAACTTGTCTTAAAAACACGGCGTTCATGTATGAGATGCTGCAAAAGATGCAAGATGTGAGAGCACCAGTCATACACATTCATCTAGCACGCATTTACATAGAAAAACGATGGAAAAATAGAGCATTGGAATAGAAAAAAGTGTTCTGTGTGAACACATAAATAAATACTTTATAAGTACTTATTAACAGCCAACATGCTAGTAACATGCATGTCCCTAAAGAATTGGTCCCTAAACTAAGATTTTACCAAATCTTCAATCTTAAAGCTTTTCAAGGTTTTTTCAAGCTTTCAAACAAGGCTTCGTCAAGCCAACATCAAAGTTTGTTTACAATTCTTTCTCTTATCTAGTTATCATCGCAATGAATCCACAATTTTGTCAATGACCATATACACAAGTGACCGCTGGGATTACAGTGAATTTAGGTATACAATGTAAATCCAATTGCAATGACAAAATAATGCACTACATAAAAAGTTCAAATGTATCGACACTTACAAGTTACACTATTGATGCTATAATACTGGTAGCACTAATATAAAAATGTTATGATATATGTTACAAAAAAGTAACAATTTTGAAATACGTTTTTGTCTTTTATCTCAGTATTCCTATCAGTGTTGTATAAGGGTTGTTTATGCATAATAGTAACCCTAAAATATGATCAAACAGTTTAAAATTGCTGGGCTAAGATATTATTATTTATTATTATTTATATTATTTATAAGATATAAAAAAAAAATTATGACTGCTGAAATATGTTAATTCAGTACACACATTATCCCACCATTATAAAACACAATTTTTTCACACACTTTAAAAAATATATATATTATTGATAATTTCAAACGGTTACCAATGACACATCATTTTGGATATTTTCATGTCTGGGGAAAATTTGTGATTAAGTGTGTTAAAGACTGAGATTGTAGATGGGAACTGGAGTTTCCTGAGCAGATTCTACTAGGGCTAAATATGTGGATTGTTTAAAACCGTTGGGAAAAAGATTCAGCAGAAATCAGGCGCTGCCAAAATGACATCACATTTTCATTTCCTATCCGGCCACTTCTCTAGAGACCAAAACACATCCAAACAGCGCCGGCTGCCATTGCTTTCAACTGTGGAGAGCATGGCTGATGTTTACTGATTGTTTATTCTGTTGCTCCGTATCCTTGGCTCCCGTGCTCTGTGAAGTCATCTAAAACATGACTTCATCACCTGCCAGAAAGCCTTGCGTTTGTGTTATTCTACATGAGCTTAAGCTCAAGCCAGCGTTCTTGGGAGAAGTTGTGTGCATGTCATTTCCTGTTCTCGCACACAAAGGATGGACGAGCGCCAAATTTCTGTGGAATGACTGTGAATCATGGCGGGACATCACTGCGATTATGATATCCACCAGAGATGAAGAAATCAGAAAACAAGGGAGTAGTGAACTAAACAGGAGGGATGCATTTTAGAGAAAGTGGTAACAAAAGACAGGAGGCTGTGAGTGTGAGAAAAAGACGAGGAAATAGTAAAGGATGTTTTTGTAATTTCTCTATCCAGCTGTTTGGTGAAGAGGTGAAGGATGAGAACGAGAGTCGTGTCTCACTCTTCTACATGTGATCTTCATTAGTGAGGAATATCTCGAAGCTCAAACTCAAAACGGCTGTTTGTGTCCATTTATGTTGGAAAGCACAGCAGCTCAATGTCATGTTGGGCTTTTTTAATGTTTTTTTAACTTTCTCTGCATCAGAGAGTCTATTAAAAAACGGGTTGCATGAAAATGTGAAGCAGCGCAACTGTTTTCAACATTGATAATAAACAGAAATGTTTCTTGAGCAGCAAATCAGCATATTATTATGATTTCTGAAGATCATGTGACACTGAAGACTGGAGTAATGATGCTGAAAATATGGCTTTGATCACTGAAATAAATTACTTTTTTAATGTGTATTCATATAGAAAACAGTTATTTTAAATTGTAATAATATTTCAGAGTTTTACTATACTTTTGTTTAAATAAATGCCGTTTATTTATGCATTTCAAATGCAATTCAGGATAAATGCCTTTGTGCAAATTTAAGGCTATTAAAAATATATATCACTGCACTGTATATGCACAAAAAGGATTCAAGCATAAATATTACATCACAAAAAGTAAAGACAAAAAACAGCCATGTCCCATATGGTAGTACTATGGTGACATGTCACAAAAATGTATGGTCCCACTTTATATTAGGTGTCTTTAAATACTGTGTACTTAATAATACAATAATGAATTGTTAGGTGCAGTGCACCGGTTGTGTTCATGAGTGCAAAACACCTTTGCTGCTATTGAGGTGGGATACGGGTACGTTTAGGGACCAGTTTGGGGGTCTGGTTAGGTTTAAGGGGTAGAGGTTGACTTGACTTGCACGCGAGGTCAAAAAACACTTTCATTGTCTTATAATAAGCATTTATTTGTATCTTATTTGCTCAATGACTCCAAACGATTTGCTCAACGATTCATTTTTCCAACACCGCTCCTATGCGTGACACTAACCTGCGGTGATTGGTCGATTTCATTTAAAGCAGTGTTTGTGAGCACAGTGTTACTTTGTGTACAGCGTTACAGGGAAACCTGCTATTTTAACGCTTTAAAAGCTGCACCTAGTGGCAAAGAATGAATTAGCATTTTCATTTAGACCAACACGAAAACACCAACAAGTGGGGGGGCAATATGCTAATGTTTCATGTTGACGTCAGCTTGGGATTCGTTTTAAAAACGACTCGTTTCAATGATTCAGAGTCGACTCTTTCTTTTGAGAGACAATGACTTTATACACGGTGCTCTTTCAGATTTAAAACTGTGCTGGATGTTTTTATTCAGTTGTGTTACACACTGCATGAAAGATCATTTTCAAAAATCCATCATAGGGGCACTTATGTTAATGCTAAGTTGGCCCAAAAGCATTGCATCGCAGTGGTCATTTTTTGGTGCACAGGTGTTACAGGAGCTTTCTCAGCATGATGTTGTTGTGTTGTTCTAGGCAGCGGAGTATAACGTGTTCGAGGGCATGGAGCTGAGAGGTGCACCCATGCTGGTCATCTGTCAGGGGAAGATTGTTCTGGAGGACGGGAACCTGCACGCGACCGCTGGCACTGGACGCTTCATTCCCTGCTCCCCGTATCCGGACTTCGCTTACAAACGTGTCAAAGCCAGGAAACAGGTACAGCAGACCCTGATGACCCTGGACACATGCGTGACTGTAGCTCATTTGTTTCACAGTGCATTCAAGGCAGCGCTCCAGTGAAATTCCTGCTGTTGTTTTTAATTCTGCCGTTTATCATCATTTCCTCCAGGAAAGTCAAATCTAGTTAATTTTGTGGTTTCAACTTGAGTGAGTGTAGACATGGGATTCTTGCTCTGTAAACAGTTTAAACTGTGGCTCCACCATCATGCCAAAATCAGACAGAAGGAAGCAGAAGTTTTAGAAAGAAGCCGTATAAAAGTGTTCACATGGTTTAAAATGAGAATATAACACTTAGAGATCATACACCCAAAAATAAACATTTTGTCACCATTCAATTTTTGTCACCCTTACTGTATTAAACCCATTAGACTATCAATGACGATATTTTTGATGAAAGCTGAGAGATTTCTCTCCATCAATAGGAAGTCATATAATTTTCAAGCTTCAAAAAGTAAAAACAAAATCAATATGACTTCGGGTGGTTTAATCCAAGTCATCTGTAGATTTATGATTTCTTTATATGATAAACATTTAATTTAGGCGTTTTAATTACATCAAAATCACTGATCAAGCTCATCACATGCTTGTTCATGAATGTGTTTGATGAATCCCAATCATCTAGTCCAATCATTATAAAGTCATTAAAATCATTATGTCTTCAGGAATGTTTTATTTGGGTTTGGAATGGGGTGAATGAATTAATGGGGTGTTTACCCAAAAGATGGAGTTTGTTTACCATCAGATTTGGAGAAGATGTGCATTGTCTCAGCAATGGAGAGCTCTGCAGTGAATGGGTGCCGTCAGAATGAGAGTCTGATAAAAACATTCACAATAATCCACAGTCCATCAGTTCACATCTGGAGAAGACAAAAGCTGAAACTAATCCAGCATTAAGACTTTTTAACTTCTTAAAGTTTGCTTCTGGTCAAAATCCATAAGACTGCTTCCTTCTGTGAAAAAGTGTTCTGGTCTGAATCAGGAGAGAAATCTGCACAGATCAAGCAGCGTTTACAAGCCAAAACAGCTCTAAACTAACGTGTGGCTGGATTTTGATGTGAGACAGCGGGAGATTCACTTTTTCACCGGAGGAAGCATTGTTATGGATTATAGGCTCGTATCCTAGTTAAAAACGTCTTCATGATGGATTTGTTTCTTATAAACATGCGTCTTTTGGTTTCTTAAGACATTAACTGATGGACTGGAGTGGTGTGGATGATTGTGATGTTTTTATCAGACTCTCATTCTGACGGCACCCATTCACTGCAGAGCATACATTGCTCAGACACTGATGCAGTGACACACTTCTCCAAATCTGATAGGGACGTGGGGGTTAAATTTAAAACAACATTTGGGGTCAAATATCCATTTAATGCTAACTGCTTCGCCTGGAAAATCTTGGATATATATTTGAATGTTTGTACTCTTTTAGTTCAGATGATTTTAAGTTGAGTCACAGTTTATTGTTTCATCGCCCAGCATTTTTGTCCACTGTTTGTTTTAATACAGCAAATCTCCAAAAATATCTTGCTTACATTGTACAAAATAGAGATAATACCATAGCAATTTGTGAGCCAAATCTGGAACCAATTTTCAACACAACATGGAATTTACAATTTACGTGAGCACACAGTTCCCACAAACAACCCACGTGAGGATAAACACATCCATGGAGTGTATTTGCAAACACCCAAACTTGCCTTTCTCTGTCTTTCTCTATCCTGTATTAACTGAAGCGCTGTGTTTGGGTTTCTCCTAAAGCTGGCCATTCTGAAGGCGGTCCCCAGAGGCATGTATGACGGCCCCGTGTCTGAGTTCTTACCCATGTCGAGGGGTGGCACGCCATCTGCCTCCGCCCGTACCTCACCCACCAAAACCCCTGCGAGGAACCTCCACCATTCTGGCTTCACACTGTCAGGTAGCCTGAGAAATGATGACTCATATTCATATAGCAGACTTCTTTCTGATGTAATTATTGATGGGGGTGATGTATGCGTCTTGCACTTCTGGCAGATAGTGGGATAAAGGCGTTCCTGTAGCTCAAATAATAGACCATGGAGCTTCAGTAGCAATGCCAAGGTCATGGGTTTGATTCCCAGGGAATGCATGAACTCATAAACAAACAATATTTAATGCAATGTAATTCGCTTAGGATAAAAGCCAAATGCATGAATGCAATACAACAGATGCAGAACCCAGTGTTAATCCAAAAAATGTCTGGTTATTTCTAGAGTTTCAAGTGTATATATATGCATTAAAACTCTTATATACACTTTAAATATTTGTTCTTGTTTACAGCTCACCATTCTGAGTTTATATGTCCCAGTTCTATTTTTATCTATAATTCTTTTTGCCACAGAATAAAACATAAAAAGGTAATTGCAACTTTGTATCTCACAATTCTGACTTTTTTTCTCAGAATTGCACATTTATATCCTACAGTTGTGAGTTTATATCTAGTAATTTATAAGAAAAAGTCTGAATTTTGAGGTAAAAAGTTGCAAACTTTTTTTATATCTTGTGGCAGAAATGGGCCTCTATAGAAATATGCAGGAAAAATGCATAAAACACAAATCCCAAAACATTGTGAATATTCAGAAACAGGGTTGACACAAACATGTTCTGAAAGCGAGGTTTTTTTTGCTCTTAGTGCATAATGAAAATATAATGCATATTTTGAAAAGACAATAAACATGAACGTCTTTCAATGTCGTCTTTGTTTATAAAGTTCTGCATTCGTAGCTACTTTAGTTTATTGGGAAAATAAGTTTAAAAAGCCCCAAAAATAAATAAATAAATACAAATAGAAAATAAAACGACATCCATTTAGTAACCTTTACATTAAGTGGCCCTACTTACACAGTAACAGATGTGTATGTAGTATGTAACCACAGTGTAAGTACACATAGTTACATAGTGCTGTTGTGTTTGTGTAACTACACATATGTAACAACTCACTGAATGTATGTGTAAGTACAAATGTGTTACAGGACTAACAGCACTTTGGTAAAGAAAGTGTCACACTTTATATTAAGTAAACCATTCCTATGGATTTACCATGTTATTACTCTGATGTTACAGTGGTAACCTACCTGTTTACACCCCCTCGATCGAATTGTTTCAATTACTCATAAATATTGTCATTACAAAATGTAGTTGTATAATTCTTGTTCACGAGTATTTAGTGACGTGAAAATTAGAAAGTGTTGTTACCAAAGTCTTGTAACACATTTGTACTTACACACCATTCTGAGGGTTGTTATATAGTTACAGAAATACTACAGCTGTTGATACTATATACCAATGTGTACTTACAGTGAACTATGTACACATCTAGTCTCTATGCAAGTACACAGGTATTAGGACCGCTTAATATAAAGTGGGATCAGTATATTTATTTTTTCAGCGTTTTTTTTTACACCAAAACTGAGAAACACTATCAGATTGGCTTCAGTTCTATTTCCAGTCAGAATCTGATGCATTTCTAAACATATCAGTTTCAATTTTAATGTACTTCATGTTCAAAAATTGTCACTTACTGTCAGTAATCTAGAGACGGATGAAGCACATCTCACACTCGTTCATGAGATTGTAGTTCTTTCCCTCATTAAAGTCATTAAGTAGTCTTTTTGTTTCGCATCAATGTTTGTACAGCTGGGACTCGCTGGTTGGTTTGGTTAATGGCTGACAGTAAAGTGCATTAATGAAGGCTGTTTTGCTGTAGGTCCTGAGGAAGCCCCCATCAGACCGGCTGGAAGACGCATCTGTGTGCCTCCTGGTGGCCGCTCCAATATCACCACCCTCAGTTAAACACAACGAGCATGTAAGAGAGAGGCCAGGATCAAATCAGCCGTGTAGAAGTAAGGTGATCAGTCAGGAAACGTAAAGCACTGAACTGATGCCTTACCCTCCGTGATTTCCTCCTGATGAGTGACTGAAGATCAGTAGTCCTCCTCTGAGAAAGCAAAGCATTTAGTGTAGCGTTACGTCCATTTGTGTGTTTAGATAAGCTGAAGTAGAAGACATTAGAATTACCGTTAAAAACAAGTTTGGTTTGGATGGTCTGCGATATTTTCTCCAGGCGTTCGGTAGAGGACGGACTACTGTGGTGTGTTTCATAGGGCTTCGTCTGTATTCCTCATAAGCTTTATTTGCGTACATCAGCTGTGATTATGCTAGTTAACGTTACTTTGTAAATGAAGTTAAAGTGTTGAGCAGTTGTTTTTGTTGAAGTATAATAAAGTTGAATGTTAAGGAACATCACGCATCCGTCACGTGAAGGAATAGTTGAACTGAAAACATAGCATGCAGGAGAAAGATATTCACCTTTTGCATTTCAGTTCAAGCTCAGATTATTGAAGGATGATTCAAATCTTAAATCATGTTTTTGATCTCTAAATCTTTCATGTGACTTTGGTAGGAAAGCTCTCAGTTAATGGAAAAAGACATGTATGTTAGATGCCCCAAATAACAACGGCTGAAGTGATTTACCGAATGATGTTGTTTATTATATTTATGTAGGTTTGATTGTATTACCTTTCTTTTTTTTTTTTACATCTGAGTCAAAAAAGCAGATGGAAATGTACGTGTGATGTGCAAATTTGCTCCTCAATAAACTGAAGTTACAACCGACTGCCTGCGATTGATTTCTCAGCTGCTCTTTATATTTAATCAACTCAAATCAGAACTACTAAAACATACATTATACATGGAAAGTATGACCACACAACAATCACCACTGACAAAGTACAGCAGAGACTGGCTGTAAACATGAGATGTTCGTGACATGTTTTCCTGATGATGGGGAATATCAGAGTCAGGATCAGAAAAGGGACATTTCTCTTGATATTATTCTCAAACCCCTCCAAATAAATGAGAAAAGTCACATTGTTCATTTATATAATAATACGTTTTGGAAAATATGCCTAATGGTTCTGTAGCCTATCAAGTCCAATTATCTGTATATTCCATAACAGTAATAATAATCATCATATATAAGGCAGGTGACTTTATGGCTTAAACTTGACATTTTGAATATTTCTCAGAATTGCTGTTGTTCAACAGCATTGTGGGTAGATTGTCTGTAATATTTAATATTCACCTTACCACTAGATGGCGATATTGATTCGTATTATTTTTTATTCAAACTTCAAAATAAGAGCTGCACTTGTTCAGAAAAAGGTACTGGTAAATCTATACCAAAACATTATTAGCATTAAAGTTTATGATGATTTTTCTTTAACTCTCAAACACAATGCGATGTGTAATTTAAAGCACAGGTATAATTTTCACATTGAAATATAATGATAATAAAAAACGTATTATTAACAGAATATTAGGCCTTATTTTTACAGACTATTATATGAGCCAGACATTGAGTGAATATTCCTAGACTGTGCAAACCTTGTCAGATGATGCTATTAAATGATTTTATGATCTGTACAGTGTGGTCAATATCTTATATTCAGCAGCACAATGTGATCCAGCAATGAATCTCCAAAAACGCTAAAGAACCAGAAAGGCCAAATAATTCTCTCAGTGGCATGAATAATCTCTGTAAGGTTCACAGTTACATCATTTAAATGAATCACAGAGGCATAATGAGGTGAAATGAGTGCCTTCACATTCTGTCCCGTGCGTTTATATGTTAAGAAGCGTATCTTTATAAATCATGGTGAGCTGATGGAGTCTGATCACTCGCTGAATCAGACAGCGGTAAATCTTCACGTGCCTCCAGACCCATTAGAGAAAACCTTAAAACTAGTAAGGCACACATCTCACAGCCAGATGCAAAGAGCATCATCGTTCAGTTCTTTCTTTATATGTGTGATTGTGTAGTCAGCCCGGTTAATGCAGAGCTCGAGGGTCACACCAGGTCTCTGCTTCCATCCAGAATACATCATCTTCCCGTCTCTCGCTGTGGATTTTCTCGAGCATTTGCTGGGGTCCAGGGCTGACCGCCGTTAGCTTTGAGAGAAAGGGGTCCAGACGTTAGCCTGATAAACACTGCGGTACGTTGTTGTTCTGTCCATCTTGAATGGCTTTGTTTGGCTCTTCTGCATTGTGGTTGTTTGTCTCCGTGTCTGCTTTGGTTTTCCTCAACCTCCAAAACAGAGAAAGGACAACAAAACGAATCAAGCTAAAGTTTGTCAGTGTTCAAATCTGCAGTGTTACCTTAAGGCAAGGTTATTGCAGTACACTGAAAAAAGAGAAAATATGCAGTTGGCAAAGCAATATTTCTCATTTATATTTAGCTAGCGTAATGTACTAAAATAACTACTGAGCTACTGAACATTTTTAATTTTAATTAATACTAATATAGAGAAAACTTTCAAAGAAACATAACAGCAAAATTACTAAAAGTGTATCTAAAATTTAAAATAAAATATAAAAATACAAACATGACAAAACATTTTAACAGTGCCTTTTTACTTCTCTTTTACTTATGCGTCTCTTTAAAACGAGAATATTGATTAATTTCCTGAAATTTAATGTTTTGACAATCAGGTTGATAGTGTGTTTCATATAAAACTACATTTTGACTAAATTAATAACTGTGTTATTTACTACTACAACTAAAACCATAGAAACTATATTTACTTTACACTGGATTCTTATGCATGAAAGTGGATAAATTGTCAAAATATTTCTTACTTCTCCCTGTTGAAGACGAGGAAATCTCTTTGGACAGTTTCTAAGCGCAGCTGGAGTTGCCCATTCTGTGTGATCAAATGAAAAGAATGAGTTATTATGTTTCATATTAAATACTACTAAGTGAATGGCTCCTGAAGCAGCATAAACACTGAAGGGGACAGATTACTCTATGATAATGGAATATGGCCAACTTCTTTGTTAATTTTTTTATTAATTAATTAAACACGTTTTTTTGCTCATCATTGTCAAAATTATTGAAATGGCCAATCAAAGAAGGTAGAGGTTAACGAATATCTTACAACTGCTTTTACAATTTGTGTATTTTTTGTTTGCCGTTTTGAACTGAAAATACACTATATAATTCATGTAATTAATCTAATCTAAAATGTATCTAAATTGAATGTGAGAGACAAGAAACATTAAGAGATGTATTTAGGCATAAGCATACGATTAAGAGTCAATTTGAATATTTTTAAATCAAAATATTATTTTCGATTTGTTTCAAATGCATTATGTCAGACCTGTGTCTCCTTTCCTCTTGTGCCCATATAAGGTCTTTCCTGTTTCCTATTCACTATTAGTTCAGTTAGTCCCAGCCGTGTGTCTTGATTATGTTCCAGGTGTGTCTAGTTAGTTCTGACTATTTATAGTCTATTTATAGTTCTGCCCCATGGTTTCTGTCGGTTGTTAAACATCATGTGTAAAAGTAATTCAGTGTGTTCCTACGTTCTCTGTATACCCTAATTGTTAGTAAAGTCTTCTGTTTTGTTAAACTCCTCGTCTTCTTGTTCCTGAGTTGTGTGACAGAACAACCGACCAAAACAGAAAAGTGTGCGGTGCCTTTTTTCCCCCGTTTGTTTTCCGGTTTTGAAAGTTTTTTAGTTTTCTCCTTTTTTTCCTCCACCCGCGGCATGGAAGTCACCACCGTCCGCAGCTCACCGAGCCCGCCGTTCAAGGGTAATTGGCCGCCCTCCGCGGCCATCGCAAGCCCTCCGCCGTTCGCGACACACACAAGCCTGCCAGCCACCGCAAGCCCACCTACCGACGCTCATGTGCCCCTTGGCTTGCTGGTGGCATATTAGGGGATGTGATGGAGCCCAGCTCCAGAGCCCGCTCCTCACCAGCACCCTCTTGTGCTCGCTCCTCGCAAGTGCTCTCCAGTGCCCCTGCTAGTTCCGTCCAGCTCTCCAGAGCCCTTGCTGGTTCCAAGTGTCTGCGCTTCCAGAGCACCCCCAAGCATCCGCGTTTCCACTGCCCACGGAATCCCCGGATCCGCCATGGCCGCCCGAGTCCCTGGATCTACCATGGCCGCCCAAACTCCCTGCTCCACCATTGGTCCCGGAACGGGCACCGCCCTGGAGGCCACCTGTTCCTTGAGGCCTCCAGAGTGCCCACCCCCCCTCCCCATTCGATGTTGTAGAGCGCAGGATGCATCCTGTTGGGAGGGGGGTGATGTCAGACCTGTGTCCCCATGTCTTGTGTCTCACTTCCTCTTGTGCCCATATAAGGTCCTTCCTGTCTCCTATTAAGTATTAGTTCAGTTAGTCCCAGCCGTGTGTCTTAATAATGTTCCAGGTGTGTCTAGTTAGTATTGTCTATTTATAGTGTGTTCTGCCCCATGTTTCCTGTCGGTTGTTAAACGTCTTGTGTAAAAGTCATTTCATGTGTTCCTACATTCTCTGTATACCCTAATTGTTAAGTCTTCTGTTTTGTAAAACTCCTCGTCTCATCGTTCCTGGCTCCCTGAGTGTTGTCGATTTATACAAAGCTCATCGTTCTGAGAAGCGAGGCCTGTTCTGATTGGCCAGCTATCCAGTGCGTTGTGATTGGCCGAATACCTCAAGCGTGAGATGGAAATGTTACGCCAAAGTCTCTTTAAAACAAGTAATTTCACTCGGTGGCCATCTTTGCCTCTCGGGCATCCAAGTGCAGCTCCCATCACTTTGTATGGGGAAACATCAAATTCTCAAACTATTTACTAAGCTTATGATTCAATTTCATATTTGAAATCACCAATAAAATCCAATAAATGTTTTTTCTTAGCTGAAATAGTGTTATAAAAAGCTTATTTCTCAGGCTAGATTAGCCAGTGCGCATGCGCAGTCACTAGCACATGTCTCAGAGCGCTGACTGTTTCTATAGCAACCAGGACTTCTAACGGTAGCTGCAGTGACACACTGACTTTACCGATTAGCGATTGGCTCTTTCATTCAGAAGGCGGGGTTTTCTGCGATTGAGCGGCCATACAAAGCTTGCATTTTTCCCCATTCAAAACTATACAAGTGACATGTCTTGGTTATGCCCCTTACCGTATTGTGATGCCATGTCCTAGCGCAACGAGACTAAAACAATAAAACCCATTATAAATGAGGAACTTGTCCAGTGTATCCTTTTTACGCGTCGCGTGGGGACGGAGAAATGCCAAACAAGCAATTACTCAAGACCTTTATAATGACGTTTAACAATACAAATTGTGTCAAAGCAATGCACAATATCAAAATAGGTGTAATTTTAAAATACGCGTCGATTAATCACAAATTTGTCAGTTAAAGGCATTTCATTATTTAATTCGGATGGCATTCCAGTGTTAATCGTCAAGTCAAGACCTTTATTTATGCTTTTAACAATACATTGTAACAAGCAATACTACAAATTATGTCTAGTAAAAAAGATTTAACACTCAATTATCAGCAAGCATTTCATTATTGAATTTAGTAATGGTACCTCAGTTATTTATATATCTGTGCAATCACGATGATTGTTGGAAATAAGTGTCCCCAATGAGCAAGCCAGAGGCGACAGCGGCAAGGAACAAATTGTCCATCAAAGCAACTGACAGCACAATATGGAGAAAAAACCAAAATAGGTGTAATGTAATGTAAAATGACAAGATTAATCACAAGTCGGGGGGGCATTTGTCAGTTCCGGCCAGACGCATTTCATTATTTAAGTTTGTTCAGTGATGGCATCGTGCAGCAAAGCTCAGTTAAGTCAAGTGGTCAAGTCAAGTCACCTTTATTTATAAAGCGCTTTTAACAATACAATGGATGTCTGTAACAGGTCCTCACTGGAGCATCTGTCTCTGCACAATATCAAAATAGGCAAATGTGTCCTATGTCAATAATGTAAAATGACACGTTCATTTAGGGGCTGTAGAGGTTGTCAATTAGGTGCTGAGCTGAATGCATTTCATTACTTTGGAATTTAGTAGTCATGGTATAATCGTCCATGGTTGGCTCAGTTCAGTTTAAATAATATCTGTGCAAGGGGTTGTCAAGTCGTCTCTTCTCAGGTGTTCGGTCATTGTGCTGGAAATGAAGTGTCCCCAAGGGTTGAGCAAGCCAGAGGCGACAGCGGCAAGGAACCAAAACTCCATCGGTGAAGCAGAATGGAGAAAAAACCTTGGGAGAAACCAGGCTACCATGGGATGTTAATCGGGGGGGCAGTTCCCCTCCGGCCAGACGAATCAGTAGTTTGTTCCAACTGCAGCAAAGTCAGAGTGTAAGTGGTCCACTGGTCCAGGGGTCTTTCCCCGATGGATGTCTAGGTGACGAGGTCCTCACTGGAGATCTGTCTCTGGGGCTCATCTATGTGTCCTAGACTCCGCTGACGTTCAGGGCTGTAGGGGCTGTAGAGGTTGTCTCCAGGTGCTGATCCTCCATTTATGGCAGACTTTGGTTAAGTCAGTATAATCGCTGATGGTTGGCTTCCTCTGAGGTCCTCCGAGGGGTTGTCATCGTCTCTTCTCAGGTGTTCGGTCATCTCAGATCGTTTAAGGGTTGGATCCAGACTGAAGCTTGTGTAATTCCTAGCTACCATGGGATGTTAATCAGTTCAGTTTAAATAGTATCTGTGCAATCAAGTCGGTGATATTGCTGGAAATGAAGTGTCCCCAACTAAGCAAGCCAGAGAAGACATTGGCAAGGAACCAAAACTTCATCGGAGTGGAGAAAAAACCCTTGGGAGAAACTAGGCTTAGTCGGGGGCCAGTTCTCCTCTGGCCAGACGAACCAGCAGTTTGTTCCAACTGTAGCAAAGTCAGATTGTAAGGGCTCAACTGGTTCCATTGGTCTTTTCCCGATGGCTGTCTAGGTGACGGGGTCCTCACTGGGGATATGTCTATGGGGCTCATTGAGGTGTCCTGGACTCTGCTGATGTTCAGGGCTGTAGATCGTCTCTAGGTGCTGATCCACCATCTAATCTGGATACGGACTGGATCTGGTGACAGCAGTGACCATCTGGACTGGATATGCACCAGATCGAGTGGCTACGGTGACCTCGGAATAGGAAAGAAATAGAGTAATATTAGCGTAGATGTCAACGATGTATAAGTACATCGTGTGTTATGGGAAGTATTCCCGGTTCTGGTTGACCTAATTAATGCAGCCTAACAATCCTTTAACAGATTTGAATATTATAAGTGTATTAGTGTGTTATGTGTGCACCAGGTTAAAGAGATGGGTCTTTAATCTAGATTTAAACTGACAGAGTGTGTCTGCCTCCCGAACATTGTTGGGTAGGTTGTTCCAGAGTTTGGGCATAACAAGTAACATGTAAAGCGTGAAAAATAATACTGCACTTGTGATTGACATGATACCTCTTCATTCACTGCTACAAATTGATGGCGGTCAGATAAGTACAATTTGAACCATGCTAATGCACTTCCACTAATGCCAACAACGTTTACTAGTCTATTCAAAAGAATGTTGTGATCGATAGTGTCGAACGCAGTGCTAAGATCCAGTGGCACTAATAGAGAGATACAACCACGTTTGGATTATAAGAGCAGGGCATTTGTTACTCTAATGAGAGCAGTCTCAGTAATATGAGATGGTCTAAATCCTGATTGGAAACCCTCACAGATATAATTTTTCTCTAAGAAGGAATATAATTGTGAGGATACTACCTTTTATAGTATCTTTGACTCTTTGAAAGACAAGGGAGATTCGAGATCGGTCTGTAGTTGACTAGATCTTGGGGGTCAAGTTATGCTTAGTAACAAATTAATAATAGCCAAAAGAGGATCTATGAATTCTGGAAGCACCTCTTTAAGTAGTTCAGATGGAATAGGGTATAACATACGTGTTGTTGGTTTAGCTGATTTAACAAGTTTATACAAATCTTCCTCTCCTATAGTAGAGAATGAGTAGAATTGTTTCTCAGTGTACTGTTTGATGTGATACTGTAGCTGACGGCTCCATGGTTACAATTTGATCTCTCATAGTATCATTTTTTAAAGTAAAATAGTTCATAACGCCATTAATGCTGTGCTGTTGGGAAATGTCAACACCTGTTGATGCTTTATTTTGTGTTAATTTTGCCACTGTATTGAATAAATACCTGGGGTTATGTTTGTTTTCTTCTAAAAGAGATGAAAAGTAATCAGATTTAGCTATCTTTAATGCTCTTTTGTAGTATAGGGTACTTTCCCACCAAGCAATATGAAATACCTCTAGTTTAGTTTTCCTCCAGCTGTGCTCCATTTTCCGGATTGCTCTCTTTAGGGTGTGAGTGTGCGCATTATACCACGGTGTTGGACTCTTTTCCTTAATCTTCCTTAAGTGTAAAGGAGCAACCGTATCTAAAGTGCTAGAAAAGAGAGAGCCCATAGTTTCTGTTACATCATCAAGTTTCTTTGCGCTGTTGGGTATGCTGAGGAATTGAGATAAATCAGGAAGATTACTTACAAAGCAGTCTTTTGTGTTAGAAGTGATAGTTCTACAGTACTTGTGGCAAGGAGTTGAATTTACAGCTTTGGCTATATGGAGTTTACACAAGACTAGATAAAGATTGGATATATAATTGCTCTGCTACACAATTTCAACCCCATTAACATCAATTCCATGTGACAGTATTAAATCTAGAGTATGATTTTGACAATGAGTAGGTCCTGACACGTTTTGTCTAACCCTGATAGAGTTCAAAATGTCTGTGAATGCTGATTGAAATGCATCTTTTTAATTATCAATGTGGATATTAAAATCACCCACAATTAAGACTTTATCTGCAGCCAGCACTAACTCTAATATAAAAATCACCAAATTCTTTAATAAAGTCGGTATGGTGCCCTGGTGGCCTGTATACAGTAGCCAGTACAAACATCACGAGGATTTATAATGAATACTTTTTTCTCTATATAATATTATATGAAGCACCATTACTTGAAAGGAGTTATGCTTAGAGCCTGTCTTCTGAGAAATACTGAGAATATTGCTATAAATTGTAGTAACACCTCCCCATTTGCCTTTTGGACGTGGCTCATTTTTATAACAGTATTCTTGGGGGGTAGACTCGTTCAAAATAATGTATTCATCCGGTTTTAGCCAGGTTTCTGTCAAAGAGAGTAAATCTAGATTATGATCAGTGATCATATAATTTACAAAAAGCGCTTTCGCAGAAAGGGACCTGATATTCAATAAGCCAAGCATTATCATTTGTTTCTCTGTGTTATATGCATTTTTCATTTGTTGAACATCAATCAAGTTGTTACTCATAGATTTGTTTGGATGTTTTTTGGATTTTCTAGTTCGGGGAACAGACACAGTCTCTATAATGTGATATCTAGGGTCTCTATGCTGAGAATTAACTGACTTCTGTGACGTGAGGCGGCTAGCAGACGGTCGGTTTAGCCAGTCAGTCTGCTTCCTGACCTGGGCCTTAGTTAGTCAAGTACGAACTCTAAGACTATGTGCCATATTTCTGGAGAGAAGAGCGGCACCACCCCAGGAGGGATGAAGACCATCTCCTTTCAACATTTTCAACACTCTACACAGCTCAAAATTCATGTATGAATCGTCAGTGGCAAATTCTTTAAATAAGAAAACATACTTACAGGCTGTGAGTCTGAAGCGCCAGACTGTCCTTGAAAAGTTGGAATTGCCAGCATTGTAGGCTGCTCTTCCAGGTTCAGGACAGTCCTTCGTAAAATGCGCCGCACACTCTCTAATATTTGGGTTGAACTGTTCTGGAACAGTGTTGTAAATACAACTTAACCACTGATTTGTAGTTGTGTCTTCTTTTAGAAGCCCAAACAGAAGCGAATCAAAGTACTTTCGCTTTCACAATGAAACACAGCGTCTCCAGCACATGGAGGCAGTAACAATACTACAGAGAGATTAATAGTTACGCCCTCTTTCATTGGGTATACATTTGGGCGGTGTTTTGCAGATCTTCCCACACCGTGATGTACACATGTGGGGGCGTGTTTAAATGAGCCGTTTTAGCGGGGCGTAGAAGAGCCTTAACTTTTATAAAGAATATCTCTTTGGTTTTGAGACTTTAGTCTTTGCAGCTTCAGGGATCTTATCTATACACAAACAGCTTGTAACACTCCGAAGAAAAAGCAAAACGTGAAATCGCATCCTATTAACAGCCTTGAATTGGTTGCAGGATTGAGTGAATGACTGAACATATACAATAAGCAGCAGTGTTATGCAGAAAGCTGCAGAAAAAAGCAGTCAGTGGTAATTGCTGTGAGGTACGCAGATTGAGTTATATAAAAAAGGGTTAACGTGAAATACTAATTCACTCTGCATACATTTTCAACTGGGAGACTCCATGTTTAGCTGTTTAACCTCAATGGCGTGTTAATTTATTTCCAAGGTGAATGTTTTCATTAGCGCTGTGATTTTAGCTGCATGCAATGCCATGCTCCTGAAGCTATATTACCATGCTAATCTCTCCGAGAGTCATGACAGAAATATAACTACGAGCATTAAAATAATTCCAGGCTTTCAAGAACTGAATGTATTTCAGGGCTTTTATAACCAGCACATGTGGTTTTGCATTTGTTCGATTTAGCTAGTGTTTGTCCACAAATAGTACAGTGCTTTCTGACAAATATAATATTTTAGAGCTTGACACGACTAGAATAAATTCATATTAATTCTAGAAATTGACATTCATTTTCCATGTTCCATTACTTTTAAAATTCCCTGACACAGTTACCAGGATTTTCTCAAAACCATGACAGCTGTCTTAGTTTTTAACCTAGTTCTTTTTTAAAGCTTGTTTTGTGTTATTGATTTCCAATCTTCAAAAAGTACACTTGGATATAGATGGCCTCAAAGCCTAAATGGACTAAAAGTCACTGAAGTGTGAATTTATTGGGTCTTCTTCACAATCTTCTGCATTCTGTGTTGTTTTGTCAGGTCATTGCAGTCAGTGAAGTGTTCAGAGTTTGACTGAAGCTTCCAGACGATGAGTTTGCCCTACTGCACTCGCTGTCTTACAGATTTGTCGCTGACTACAGGTGCTACAACAGCAGGCTGTCATAAACCAGACAGGACAGCAGAAAGAGGCCTTCTGGAGCATTCACACTGACAACTCGTCATGACAACAAACTATCCAGAAGTCAGTCCACGCATCCTGCAGAGCTTTCATCAGGTGGTGTGTGTTACAGTCCTCTGAAGTCACGTATTTCATGAAACCTTTGTTTACACAGACCAATATACAAAGTATGCAGGCATTCAGCAATTCCAATTTACTTTCAGCTAGCGCTGATCGATTATGGCAAAAATCATAATCACAATTATATTGGTCAATATTGTAATCACGATTATTTAACACGATTATTAGTGGGTCACATGACAAAAAGTTTATATGAGTGATTCATTTAAAGATTAACAAGTCTCAGTTAGCTTAATGCAATACACGTAGCAACATTTTTTGTTTTTATTATATAATAAAAAGAAAACCGATAGAATAGAAAAAGAATATAGCCAGCTAGTGTTAAGAGGCCTTTTTTACTTTTGTAAATTGCATAATAAATAAAAGGAAAACAAGCAGTTAGTAAATGAATAGAGTGCAGATCTAAAAGGGGCATGTATACAAACACTAAGCATCATATGTAATCCTGCAGTAATTAAGAAGTAAAACTGAGGCCGCTATTTCATTAACATGACCAAGAAAAAACAACTATAATTGGTCATCCAGATCATTATTATCTAACCGGATGGTTTGGCCAGAATAAGCTGCAATGTGCAGCAGATTTAAGCTGATAGTTAAAAGTCTGTCTACTAGAGACTAGCATGAATTGAGCATTAGAGGGCCATAAATGTCTCCAATAAAACACAAAATGTGTACTGCAAAGCAAAACGACAAGAGCTGCTGCCTGTGTAACTGTGTGCAGTCATGAGTTTGGGAGTGATGAGGCGTCAGCAGGTGTCGAGTGTTTAGTGCTTACTCCAGAAACCCAGCCACGACTTCATCAGCGCAGGGATTTCCTCGAGTAAGCGTGACTGATGCTTAGCATGCTACAATCCAGCAGAGACCCCCTTCAAACTCCATGCATTAAAAAGCTCTTTGAAATTCAATCAACAAGCTGTTGAACACACATTATGTCATGTTCCACAGAAGAAAGACAGACAAGCACTGAGCTTTGACATAAATTTTAGAGAATCGGTGGCTACGATCACGCTGTTCGTTTTTGGGATTGACAACCGTATTTACTTACAGGTGTGAGTCTCGAAATGTCCCATTCACACAGCAGCTTACAGTAGCGTCTCGAATAACTGTCTGTATGAACGTGCAATGGGAGTCTTATCACTTTCTGACACGACAAGAGTCTAATCGAGCCGCGAGTTCCTCTGTCTAATCTTCATTAACCGACAGCAGTAATATTTGGGTGAGAAGCGGAGCATTTGAGTCACGCGCAGAACACCAAACTGACGGGAGCGGCTCCGGTGGAGACTAGGGGCCAGACTTACTAACAGCTTGCGCCCATGGCACTTCTCGTAAAGAGTAGGGGCGTAACCCACTACACTGGCCAAATTCCCACCACTGGCCCTTGTCAATCATGGCCTCCAAATAATCACCATCCACTTGATTGTCTCTATGACTCTCTCTGCTCTCCACCTGTAGCTGGTGTGTGGTGAGAGCATACACTTGATTGTCTCTATGACTCTCTCTCCTCTCCACCTGTAGCTGGTGTGTGGTGAGAGCATACACTTGATTGGCTCTATGACTCTCTCTCCTCTCCACCTGTAGCTGGTGTGTGGTGAGGGCATACACTTGATTGTCTCTATGACTCTCTCTCCTCTCCACCTGTAGCTGGTGTGTGGTGAGCGCATACACTTGATTGTCTCTATGTCTCTCTCTCCTCTCCACCTGTAGCTGGTGTGTGGTGAGAGCATACACTTGATTGTCTCTATGTCTCTCTCTCCTCTCCAACTGTAGCTGGTGTGTGGTGAGAGCATACACTTGATTGTCTCTATGACTCTCTCTCCTCTCCACCTGTAGCTGGTGTGTGGTGAGCGCATACACTTGATTGTCTCTATGTCTCTCTCTCCTCTCCAACTGTAGCTGGTGTGTGGTGAGCGCATACACTTGATTGGCTCTATGTCTCTCTCTCCTCTCCACCTGTAGCTGGTGTGTGGTGAGAGCATACACTTGATTGGCTCTATGACTCTCTCTCCTCTCCACCTGTAGCTGGTGTGTGGTGAGCGCATACACTTGATTGGCTCTATGACTCTCTCTGCTCTCCACCTGTAGCTGGTGTGTGGTGAGCGCATACACTTGATTGGCTCTATGACTCTCTCTGCTCTCCACCTGTAGCTGGTGTGTGGTGAGCGCATACACTTGATTGACTCTATGACTCTCTCTCCTCTCCACCTGTAGCTGGTGTGTGGTGAGAGCATACACTTGATTGGCTCTATGACTCTCTCTCCTCTCCACCTGTAGCTGGTGTGTGGTGAGAGCATACACTTGATTGTCTCTATGACTCTCTCTCCTCTCCACCTGTAGCTGGTGTGTGGTGAGCGCATACACTTGATTGTCTCTATGACTCTCTCTCCTCTCCACCTGTAGCTGGTGTGTGGTAAGAGCATACACTTGATTGACTATGTCTCTCTCCTCCACCTGTAGCTTGTGTGTGGTGAGCGCATACACTTGATTGGCTCTATGTCTCTCTCTCCTCCACCTGTAGCTGGTGTGTGGTGAGTACACTGGCGGCGTTGTCCTGTAGCAGTCGTTGCATCATCAAAATGGATGCTGCACACTGGTGGTGGTTGAGGAGAGACCCCCCACATGATTGTAAAGCACTATGAGTGTACAACAATACACAATAACATATAAATGCATAATTAATTCATTAATTTACTGAAAACATGCAGTGAAGAATTACCGCAGAATTGGCATAGACAGTTATTTTTGCGCCTGACCTTATTGAAAATGCATTTGTAGGAGTTTCCATTTCAGGTGCAAAATTTATGGGAGGAGAGTGTTAAAATGAATCATGAAACATGATTTACTAATGTTTGCGCTTGTCAAATTACTGGTATTTGCACCAGTGTTTAATGCCCAGTCTTAAAGCCGTGAATTGCGCTGGTCATTATGGAAATTAGATGTTGTGTCTGTGTTCTTTAATGTGCATATTCTTAATAAATCACACCTCTCCCCTAGGTGCTTTCATGGAATTGCGCTCTAACGCTAATTTGCCCTGTTGAGTTAATCTGGCTCTTGATCTAAAACTTTCAGATGATACACAGCTAATTTCTCCGTCACTGTAAGTTACCGTAACCTATCATTAAAACATGCATCATTAAAACACAAGGTAGATACACATTTGTGCAGCAGAGCGGCTCTCTCTCGCACTGTATGACATAACAGGCAACTAGTTTTGCAGTCCTGTTGTCTTCAAACAGGACATTTTCCGAGAATGCAGTTGTGAGTTTGGTTATAGAATGCAGTTGTCATGCCCGTAAATAACTGTAATGTGTGTGAATGTAACCGTATTAAAGACTCAAATACAGGACTGAACCATATTCTGTTGCTGTGTGAACGTGGCCAGCGTTGGGGTAAAGCAGCACAAGTAACGTGATCTACGTAATCAGATTACTTTTCCCTTGTAACTAGTAAAGTAACGTGTTACTTTTTTATTGAGAAGCAAATATCTGAGTCACTTTTTCAAATAGCGTAAGTGACGTGTATTGACTGACAGCTCTCCTGTCCTCATGTTGAGAGAAGTCAAAAACGGGAAACTTTTTATGTGTTTTGCCTGTTCGTTTACACGACAACTGCATTTTGGGGACTGAAAACGCATATTTTTGAAAACGGGTTTCAAAGTGCAAGTTTTTGAAGGCACCACCGTTGTCTTTTCCGTGTAAACACCTAATACGAGAATCTTTGAAAACGTGACGTCCTGCGCGTGCATAGTACGTGTTAGGTATGTAGACATGCGCAGTATGTGTCAATTTTAAAGACAAGCGCGAATAAACATACACAACAATGGCAAAGTACATGGTATTGTTGTTACTGCTCAAGAGATTGCTAACGCTTCTTTAGCAAAGTACCCTACAGGTACTGTTTACTAACAAGGTGACAGCACCAACTACTGGCCAGGCATACGTAATACAGCGTTTTTAGCCGTTTTCATGGATATGTGTAAACGCAAATAATTTTTAAAACATTGTCATGTATAAGTGAAACTTTTTAAAAACGCAAGGGAAAAGCCTTTCCGTTTTTGACTACATCGTTGTCTTGTAAACATAGCCTTAATGTGAAGATGAATTTGCTCATCTCACTGCACAAAAACAGATTCAGTATTCCTCAAAATCAATAAAAACAGCGAAAAGCAAACTCAGAATATGATGCAAACCTGCAATAATTAAAGGTGCTGTATGTAAATTATTTTGACTGTACTAAAGCATCTGAGGAGGAGGCGGCGGGAGAAACAAACCTTTTGAATTTAGACCGCAATACCCATTTCAACCACTAGTTGTCATTGTTACATACTGCTTCTCTCTCTCTCTCTCGCTCTCTCTCTCTCTCTCTCTTTCTCTTAAATGCTGAAGAATATTTGACTTTGTTCTCCTGCGTCATATTCTTCATGTAATCCAGAACGGCAGAAGAGCTGCGTCCTCTACTGTACAGATGTGAATTTACATTTCCTTCAGCCTGACCTTATTCATTTCACTTTTCATCTGAAAGGACTTTTACATTTGCCAAATTATAACTTTTCATATTCAAAATAAATAATAATAATAATTCATTTTATTTATAGGAGCATTTCATGGCACTCAAGGTCACTGTTATGAATCTGGTTCCCACTCACTCAAACTGCACATCACCCATGGACTACATTTCCCATCATGCACTGCACTCACACATTCCCGTCCACCATTACACCAATCACACAGCTGTCACCATTCACTCATCACTCTGATTGCCTCACCACACCTGCACCTCATTCTCTCTCTCACATAAAAGCAGCACACAAACACTCACCCAGTGCGAAGTCTTGTTTTCCCCTGGTTACATTTCTGAGCGTTCTCCCATTCATCCTGCTATCTCTGTGTTTGACCCCGGACTGCCCGACCTTGGAACTCTGAACCTGTGCCTGTGACCTCGACCTCTGCCTGGTATTGTTTACGTCTCTGCTTTGCCTCTGATATTCCTGTTATGCCCGCTGACCATTGCCTGTGTGATTCTGCCGCTGTCTAATAAACATATATTACTGCACTTGGATCCCCTGCCTTTGACCAGTCTTTACAGAAGACTTCGCCAACTCAGATCCAGCAGCATCATCTCACCTACCCAGCTCAACCATGGACAGCATAAGCCTACTCCTACATCTTCGCCAGGGAGGCCTGACTATGGAAGAGTATGTTCACCAGTTTTGTGAGCTGTCTTACCAGGTACCGTTGTACGACGAGTATCTGTTCAAGAACTTGTTTTATTTCGGACTCACCAGTCAGGTCAAGGCCAGGCTTAACAAATCTTTGTTTTCTGGAGGAGTGTATCATGGGAGTTTGAGGGGCCTTTTGGACTATGCTTTATCGTGTGCTGGCTCTTCCTTCACTGGGGGTGTTCCAGAGCCCGCTCCGTCCCAGGAGCTCGCAGAGTCCGCTCCAGAGCCCGCTCCGTCCCGGGAGCTCGCAGAGTCCGCTCCAGAGCCCGCTCCGTCCCGGGAGCTCGCAGAGTCCGCTCCAGAGCCCGCTCCGTCCCGGGAGCTCGCAGAGTCCGCTCCAGAGCCCGCTCCGTCCCGGGAGCTCGCAGAGTCCGCTCCAGAGCCCGCTCCGTCCCGGGAGCTCGCAGAGTCCGCTCCAGAGCCCGCTCCGTCCCGGGAGCTCGCAGAGTCCGCTCCAGAGCCCGCTCCGTCCCAGGAGCTCGCAGAGTCCGCTCCAGAGCCCGCTCCGATCCAGGAGCTCGCAGAGTCCAGCTCTCCTTCGTCTCCGCTGGTCCCGCCCAGCTCTCCTTCGTCTCCGCTGGTCCCGCCCAGCTCTCCTTCGTCTCCGCTGGTCCCGCCCAGCTCTCCTTCGTCTCCGCTGGTCCCGCCCAGCTCTCCGATGCCTCCGCTGATCCCGTTCAGCTCACCGATGCCTCCGCTGATCCCGTTCAGCTCACCGATGCCTCCGCTGATCCCGTTCAGCTCACCGATGCCTCCGCTGATCCCGTTCAGCTCACCGATGCCTCCGCTGATCCCGTTCAGCTCACCGATGCCTCCGCTGATCCCGTCCAGCTCACCGATGCCTCCGCTGGTTCCGTCCAGCTCACCGATGCCTCCGCTGGTTCCGTCCAGCTCACCGATGCCTCCGCTGGTTCCGTCCAGCTCACCGATGGTTCCGTCCAGCTCACCGATGCCTCCGCTGGTTCCGTCCAGCTCACCGATGCCTCCGCTGGTTCCGTCCAGTTCTACCGAGCGCCCAAGAGAGTCAGAGCCGCCCGAGCGCCACCGAGATTCAGCGCTTCCAGAGTGCCCCCTCGAGGTAGTGGAGGTCACCAAGAACTTTCATGGAGGGAGCTCCCCTCCATTGCTCACGGAGACCCTGGACCCGCCATGGCCCATGAGGTCCCCTGATCCATCATGGCTGCCCGAGGCCCCGGATCTACCATGGCCGCTTAAACTCCCTGCCTCGGTTCCTGAAACCAAAGGTGCTCTCTCTGCCTCTTGTGTCTCCGTCTCCTCTAGGTCCCAGTCTCGGCCAGTTATCTCTGCTCCGCCCTGGTGGGCGTCTGTCTCGTCTGCTCCGCCCTGGTGGGCGTCTGTCTCGTCTGCTCCGCCCTGGTGGGTGTCTGTCTCGTCTGCTCCGCCCTGGTGGGCGCCTGATCTGCCAGAGTCACTCCACGTCTCCTTCGACCTGCCAGAGTCACTCCACGTCTCCTTCGACCTGCCAGAGTCACTCCACGTCTCCTTCGACCTGCCAGAGTCACTCCACGTCTCCTTCGACCTGCCAGAGTCACTCCACGTCTCCTTCGACCTGCCAGAGTCACTCCACGTCTCCGTCGACCTGCCAGAGTCACTCCACGTCTCCGTCGACCTGCCAGAGTCACTCCACGTCTCCGTCGACCTGCCAGAGTCACTCCACGTCTCCGTCGACCTGCCAGAGTCACTCCACGTCTCCGTCGACCTGCCAGAGTCACTCCACGCCTCCGCTGACCTGCCAGAGTCACCTCACGCCTCCGCTGACCTGCCAGAGTCACCTCACGCCTCCGCTGACCTGCCAGAGTCACCTCACGCCTCCGCTGACCTGCCAGAGTCACCTCACGCCTCCGCTGACCTGCCAGAGTCACCTCACGCCTCCGCTGACCTGCCAGAGTCACCTCACGCCTCCGCTGACCTGCCAGAGTCACCTCACGCCTCCGCTGACCTGCCAGAGTCACCTCACGCCTCCGCTGACCTGCCAGAGTCACCTCACGCCTCCGCTGACCTGCCAGAGTCACCTCACGCCTCCGCTGACCTGCCAGAGTCACCTCACGCCTCCGCTGACCTGCCAGAGTCACCTCACGCCTCCGCTGACCTGCCAGAGTCACCTCACGCCTCCGCTGACCTGCCAGAGTCACCTCACGCCTCCGCTGACCTGCCAGAGTCACCTCACGCCTCCGCTGACCTGCCAGAGTCACCTCACGCCTCCGCTGACCTGCCAGAGTCACCTCACGTCCCTGCTGTCTCGTCCGCCCTGCCCTGGTGGGCTCCTGTTTCATTGGCCCCACATGGACCTGGTCCTCCGTCCCCTCCCCCGGTTCCACCTCCGCTCCACCGCCCTCCTGGATTTTGCTTTGTGTAAGCGTCTGGAAGCCGCTCCTAGGTGGGGGGCTCTGTTATGAATCTGGTTCCCACTCACTCAAACTGCACATCACCCATGGACTACATTTCCCATCATGCACTGCACTCACACATTCCCGTCCACCATTACACCAATCACACAGCTGTCACCATTCACTCATCACTCTGATTGCCTCACCACACCTGCACCTCATTCTCTCTCTCACATAAAAGCAGCACACAAACACTCACCCAGTGCGAAGTCTTGTTTTCCCCTGGTTACATTTCTGAGCGTTCTCCCATTCATCCTGCTATCTCTGTGTTTGACCCCGGACTGCCCGACCTTGGAACTCTGAACCTGTGCCTGTGACCTCGACCTCTGCCTGGTATTGTTTACGTCTCTGCTTTGCCTCTGATATTCCTGTTATGCCCGCTGACCATTGCCTGTGTGATTCTGCCGCTGTCTAATAAACATATATTACTGCACTTGGATCCCCTGCCTTTGACCAGTCTTTACAGTCACCTTACAAGTAATCCAAAAAAACATAAAACAAGAACCAGTAAAATAAATTAAAACAACCGTTAACATTGATCCACATATATGCATAAATAAATGTGTTTTAAGACAATATTTAAAAGTGTGAAAATTATCGCTTTTGCTGATGTACTGGGGAAGAGCGTTCCACAAATAAGGGGCAGCATAACTAAAGGCCCTTGATCCCATTCTGTTCAGATTAATACGTGGTTGAATCAGAAAAACAGATGAAATTTGAAGAAGATCAGAAAGACAAGAAGGAGCAAGATTATTAAGAGCTTTTAGGTAAGAAGCAAGCCAAAAGCCAATGCAGATGGCAAAGAACATGTGAAATATGTTCTACAAGAGTGGATCTAGTAATAATTACTGCAGCTGAATTATGTAACAACTGCAGCTTATGTAAGAGTTTTGAAGGGAGACCAAAAAGTAAAGAATTACAATAATCTAGACGTGACAACCAAGGATTGCTCAATAATAGCAGTTATTACAAACAACCAAGCAAACCCAGCCCAGATGAGAAAGTGTAACGCAAAAGTAACAATGTTATTTCCATAACAAGTTATGTAATTGGTTTCATGATTATAATGCATTACTTTTAAAAGTAATTTTCCCCAACACAAGTTGTAACTATGTGACATTACTAATAATCAGTACTGACGCACAGACAGAAGAACGAGTAAACTGAACAGTGAGTGAACTTTAGGAAGGGAAGCAGTCACTGTGGGATGCTTCTCTTTATTTTGTTCTCACAACAGGAGTTCAATTTTCCGCTGCATTTATCTGTGATTGGATTGAGCTCATCTCTCATACATTATAGACTTCAGTGGGAGGAGAGAACTGAGAGGCAGTCAGGACAGTCTGAGAGAAACCGAGTCCGGAGCAGATACAGTATATCTGTATAGATCTGTATAGAGCTTCACTGCTACGTACAACGCTAGCTCCAGCTCCTACATTCATTCTTTCATTCAGTGAAGCACTCTCCAGCATACTTTTTAAGAACTATACTTTAAGAGAAATAAGTGTGAATGGAATGGAATGTTTTCTGACGCTTAATTGCATGTTATTTACAATTAAATAGAAACTTATTATGGCTTGAATTTATATTAAATGCGGTTATATGAACTTGAAGAGACATTTGTGACCCTCTCTGTGAAAACCCAGCTAAAGTCATTTTTGTTTTGTGATTTGCTGTTTTCTACAAAACAAATATCATCCTTCATATGGTAAACAACATTCTGTGAAAATGTAACCTTCATATCTTTAATATTGACTGAGTAGGATCATGTAAAAGATTTTAATTATAGTGAAATATTGATAGAAGTCAAATGTGATGTTTGTTTTCTCAAAATTAGATTTTGAGACTTTAGCCTGGATTTCACAGAGAGGGTCACATTTCACCCAAAAAGTTAAATTGTTATCATTTGTTTTTTTTTACAAGAACATATTGAATAATTTTGATGAATAAATAATAATATTATGAAAGTCAATTGCTTCCAGAAACTTTTTGGAAACTGTTCAACAGGGGGGATAAAAAAAGACTCATACAGGTTTGGAACAAGATGAGGGTGAATAATTAATGACAATTTATATTTTTGGGTGAACTATCCCTTTTAATTAAGATTGCTATTTGACCCACTTAAATACATCTTTAAATGTAATTTCATAATTATTATAAGTGTACTGCGGAATGTACTGACAAGGATTTATGGTAATTTAAAATATACACTAATCATTTCTATTGTCATATATTTAATATGTTTGTAATTAATTACAAATTTGAAATGACATTACAATTTAATACATTTGAAATATTATCACATTAAATGCAATATTGAATAATTATCTTCAGTTAAAATTATGTATATATTTTACCCCCCCCCCTCCCCCAAAAAAGATCAGAGTAATTAAATCACTAAATGTCAACGAATATGATCTCCCATTGCACACATTCTTCAGAGAAATGACTCATACTGACAAACAAAGAAGAGAAATCTCAAGGGAAACATGGTAATGTAATAAACAGGACTTCAATTGTTTTATGTCTTGTTGCATAACAATGTTTTTTTTAAACACAGACTGTGGCGTGACTTATGTTCTTAAGTAATGACAGTGAGATGCTACCTGAGGAGATCCATCAGAGCTGCTCTCCCTCGTCTTCCTCGCCAGCCTCTTCTTCTTCTTGTGCAGTGGTTTGGATTCCAGGATCATCTCCTCCAGCTCAAATGTGGGGTCGCAGTTTAGTCGCCGCATCTGCCATCACACAAACACTCATTTATGTACTGTACTATGTACCCTTGAACAATTGAACATTTATTGGCAAGTACTATTTCAGTACTACAGTTAAAAATCATATGATTAATACTGTATGTGCATTTATAGTGTACTGCAAATCTTAAAAGTATAGTTTATTTTTAAACTGTACTTGCAGGTAATGTAATATTGACATAGTTATTTATGTGTACTGTATAAAAAGACAGTACACTTTCATGACAATTTTTTGTACAATGCACTTTGTATTTTTTTTACTTCATACATTTGAATGACGTTTCTATAATCTCGTTGTGCTTTAGAGAAGTACACTAATTTTGTGCTGACGAACATATTAAAGGGGTCGTGAACTGAAAACCATAATTCCTTTGATCTGTTCACATTGTGCTATAAAATTGTCATTGCACTATAAAACTTTCTTGTTAGTTTAAAAACAGGTTATATTGAAGCCAGTCTGCCAAAACGACAGCTAGTTGAATGTTATACTCTGATTTACGTAATAGTGTGGCTAAAAACTGCCTCTGCAGAAGAAGATCAACGCCTGCTTTAACAAGGTCAAGGTCAAGGTTTCAAGGTTTCTTTATTTGTCACATAATAAATTATACAGGGTATAATCAAAAGTGAAATGTAGGTCAAATCAGGTCCGCTCAGTGGACAGTGCAAAGAATAAAAAATTATATAAAAGTAATGTGGCGAGGGGGGCGTGGTTCAGCGAAGTCTGCAGCGGGAGAAAGACTCAGGAGACAGGGGTAAGTAAGTGGGTCAAGTGCAAAATGAGGATCACCTGTGTCTGATTGCAGTAATTGGCGTGGAGACCGGATAAAAGCCGCCGTGGAACGGCAGTTCAGAGAGAGAGACGGAGTGAAGACTCGGGCGCACGAGCTGTCAGAGAGAAACAGTCGGAACGAATACAGAGAGTGATCGCTGAGACAACCGAGAGAGTTGATGTGTCCGGGTGACGCAGAGTGCGCACCTGTGTGAGTTTATCTGTGTTAATAAAAACACCTGAGTCTTCACGAGCCAACCCTGTCCGCTTCCTTCCTTCCTACGAACTTTGTTACACTGGTTGCCGAAACCCGGGGAAGGAAGCCGGAACGCCGCTGCCATCATGTACTCACCAACGGGATCGCCGTTTGCGGAGGTCATCCAATCGCTCGCGGGACTCCACCAAGAACACCACAAAGCGCTGATGGACATGAGGGCAGACCAGGAGAGAAGATTTTGTGCCCTCGTCCAGAATCAGCGGGAGGACCGCAAGCTGCTCCGGAGCTGGATGGACCGGGAGGTTCGGGCCGGTGAGAATCCAACAGTCCCGGCCCCGCCCACCCACATGCCGGTACAGAAGATGGGGCCGCAGGATGACCCGGAGGCGTTCCTCGACCTCTTCGAGAAAGCCGCGGCGGCATGTGGGTGGCCACAAACGGACTGGCCAGTGCGCCTCATCCCCCTGCTAACCGGGGAGGCGCAGTTGGCGGCGCAGCAGCTGCCAGTCCAGAACCTCCTGGTCTACGACGACCTGAAACGAGCCATCCTCCAGCGGGTCGGCCGGAGCCCCGAGCAGCACCGCCAGCGCTTTCGTTCACTGGAGCTGGGGGAGAACGGCCGGCCCTTCGTGATGGCTCACCAGCTCCGGGACGCCTGCCGCAGATGGCTGTTGGCCGGGGAAGGCGGCGTCGACTATGTCATCGACCAGGTGGTGCTGGAGCAGTTTATTGCGCGGCTCCCTAAGGAGACCGCGCAGTGGGTCCAGTGCCACCGCCCGGCGTCGCTGGATCTGGCCATCCAACTCGCCGAGGACCAGATGGTGGCGTGCCATGGGGTTGGCGAAACCCTACCATCCGTCTCTCTCTCTCTCTCCTCCCCTTCTGTGTGTCTCCCCCTATCTTCCTTCCCAGGTCCCGGGCCGGCGTGGTTCCTCGAGCCCAGCCCCGATGGAGAGGAGGACCGGCACCGGATTCGGCGGCCGTGAGAGCCCACGCCAGGGAGGCGGGGTCAGCCAGCCCGAGCTCCACGCTCATTCCCGTCCCTCCGAGGTCTCCACGCCAATTCCTTGTCCCACTTCCCGCCACTAGGGTGGCGGGGAAGCCTGGGCCGGCCTGTTGGCGTTGCGGGGACCCGGGCCACTTCATCGATCGGTGTCCAGTGATGGAGGTGGGGACACTGGTCCGGGTTCCGGACGCCCCACAGGCTGCCCCCGATCAAGCTGGCGGGTACCAAATACCTGTGAGTATTAGGGGGGGTACTTATTGGGCTTTGGTGGATTCAGGATGTAACCAGACCTCGATCCATCAAAGCCTAATTCAGCCCGAGGCATTGGATAAGAGCTGCATGGTTCGGGTGAGGTGTGTACATGGGGATGTGGTGACATACCCAGTAGTGCTGTTAACCATCCAATTTCGGGGGCAAAAGCATAAGGTGGAGGTGGCAGTTAACCCCCGCCTCCGGCATCCGCTGATTTTGGGAACCAATTGGCCAGCGTTTAAAATTTTATTGGGAGTTTTGTGTGTGGATGCCTCCTGCGGAAAAGAGAAGCCGGAGGGGGAGGCGGCCGTGCGAACGGGAGAGGCTGAGCCAGGACCCGCTGGGGCGGCACCAGGGGAACGGAGCGCGGTCGAGAGGCTAATCCTCACGGAGCGTGATGATTTTCCCCTGGAGCAGTCCCAGGACGAGTCGCTGAGAAACGCGTTCGACCAGGTCCGGTCCATTGACAGCCGGCCTCTCCAGTCTGCACGGCCCCCTTCCTATCCCTATTTTGCTATATTCAAAGATAGGTTGTATCGAGTGACGCAGGACGCTCAGTCAAAACAAGATACAACCCAGTTGTTGGTACCAAAAAGCCGTCGGGAAATGCTTTTCCAGGCGGCTCACTGTAATCCTATGGCAGGGCATCTGGGTCAAGCAGCGACACTGAACCGTTTAATGGCCCGGTTTTTTTGGCCGGGCATTCACGAGAATGTACGCCGGTGGTGTGCGGCTTGTCGTGAATGTCAGTTAGTGAATCCCCCGGCCTCCCCAAAAGCGCCTTTGCGCCCCCTTCCGCTAATGCAGGTCCCCTTCGAAAGAATTGGTATGGACCTCATCGGGCCATTGGAACGGTCAGCACGAGGGCATCGGTTTGCATTAGTTCTGGTGGATTATGCAACCCGATACCCGGAGGCAGTGGCGCTCCGCAGCATTTCCGCAAAAAGTGTAGCGGAGGCTCTGTTTAGTATGATCTCCCGGGTGGGAATCCCGAAAGAGATTCTCACCGATCAAGGCACGGCGTTTATGTCACGAACCATTCGCGAACTTTATGAGTTGTTGGGAATTAAGTCGATTCGCACCAGCGTCTATCACCCACAAACGGACGGCCTGGTGGAACGATTTAATCGTACGTTGAAAACAATGATTCGAAAGTTCGTTCACGAAGACGCCAAAAATTGGGACAAATGGCTGGAACCCCTTTTGTTCGCTGTGCGCGAGGTCCCGCAAGCCTCCACGGGGTTTTCCCCCTTCGAGCTCCTGTACGGCCGCCAGCCCCGCGGGGTTTTGGACGTCCTGAGGGAGACTTGGGAGGAGGGACCTTCGGAGAGTAAAAATGAAATTCAGCATATGCTGGACCTGAGAACAAAACTCCACACTTTGGGGCAGCTCTCCATGGAGAATTTGTTACAGGCCCAGGACAAGCAAAGCCGGCTATACAATCGGGGGGCCAGATTACGCAATTTCACGCCGGGAGATAAAGTACTTGTGTTACTCCCTACCTCTAGCTCCAAATTACTCGCCAAGTGGCAAGGACCGTTTGAGGTCACACGGCAGGTAGGGGATCTCAATTATGAGGTGGTTCGAACGGATCGGAGCGGGGCACGTCAGATTTATCACCTCAACCTCCTTAAAAAATGGAACGAGGTCGAGCCGGTGATGCTGGCGACGGTAGTAGGTAACGAGGAAGATCTCGGGCCAGAGGCGAGCCTCAAAGTTCCATCTCTCACTCTGGCCCCGGGGGGGGGATCACCTCTCACCCTCCCAGCTCACCGATGTAGCCCGGTTGCAAAGAGAGTTTGCGGACGTGTTCTCGCCCCGGCCCGGTCGAACCAACCTTATTCAACACCATATTGAGACCGAGCCGGGCGTGGTAGTGCGCAGCCGGCCGTATCGTTTACCGGAGCACAAGAAAAAGGTGGTCCAGTCAGAATTAGAAGCGATGTTAGAGATGGGAGTGATAGAAGAGTCCCGCAGTGACTGGGCGAGCCCGATCGTTTTGGTACCGAAAACAGACGGCTCGGTCCGATTCTGCGTGGATTATCGCAAGGTGAATGCGGTGTCGAAGTTCGATGCCTATCCAATGCCGCGGGTTGACGAGTTGCTTGATCGGCTGGGTACCGCTCGTTTTTATTCGACGCTGGACTTAACTAAAGGATATTGGCAGATCCCCTTATCACCGTTATCCAAAGAAAAGTCAGCCTTCACGACGCCGTTTGGATTGCACCAATTTGTCACGCTTCCGTTTGGGTTGTTCGGGGCGCCCGCTACCTTTCAGTGCCTCATGGACAAAATCCTCCGACCGCACACCGCATACGCCTGCATACATGGTGCACCTGCGGGAGGTGCTGAGAGCGCTGAGGGGAGCGGGACTAACGGCCAACCCAAAGAAGTGTGCGATTGGGCGGGTGGAGGTGCGTTATCTGGGTTTCCACTTGGGTCACGGACAGGTGCGTCCCCAAATTGATAAGACGGCAGCTATTGCGGCCTGCCCGAGACCCAAGACCAAAAAGGAGGCAGTTCCTGGGGCTGGCGGGGTATTACAGGAGGTTTGTACCTGACTATTCGGAGCTCACCAGCCCGCTGACTGACCTCACTAAAAAGGAGGTCCCAGATACGGTCCCGTGGACGGAGCGGTGCCAGCAGGTTTTCACCCAGGTAAAGGCTGCTCTGTGTGGCGGGCCGCTATTACACTCTCCTGACTTTTCTCTCCCCTTCTTGCTGCAGACGGACGCGTCGGACCGGGGGCTGGGAGCGGTCCTGACCCAGGAGATAGGGGGTGAGGAGCGCCCGGTGCTGTAAATCAGTCGGAAGCTCTCTAAGAGAGAGACGATGTACAGCACCATTGAGAAGGAGTGTTTGGCGATCCGGTGGGCGGTCCTCACCCTCCGCTATTATCTCCTGGGACGGGAATTCACCCTCTGTTCGGACCACGCCCCCTTGCAGTGGCTCCACCGCATGAAGGATACCAACGCGCGGATCACCCGTTGGTATCTGGCATTACAGCCCTTCAAATTCAAGGTGATCCACAGGCCGGGGACGCAGATGACTGTAGCCGACTTCCTCTCCAGGAATGGGGGGGGGGGGGGGGGCTGCAGGCCGGAGGGCTTCCCGGCCTGAGTCGGGCGGTGGGGGTATGTGGCGAGGGGGGCGTGGTTCAGCGAAGTCTGCAGCGGGAGAAAGACTCAGGAGACAGCGGTAAGTAAGTGGGTCAAGTGCAAAATGAGGATCACCTGTGTCTGATTGCAGTAATTGGCATGGAGACCGGATAAAAGCCGCCGTGGAACGGCAGTTCAGAGAGAGAGACGGAGTGAAGACTCGGGCGCACGAGCTGTCAGAGAGAAACAGTCGGAACGAATACAGAGAGTGATCGCTGAGACAACCGAGAGAGTTGATGTGTCCGGGTGACGCAGAGTGCGCACCTGTGTGAGTTTATCTGTGTTAATAAAAACACCTGAGTCTTCACGAGCCAACCCTGTCCGCTTCCTTCCTTCCTACGAACTTTGTTACAAGTAACACAACACAAGAGCATATATATAGGTAAAAAAAAAAAGAAATAACAAGTAAAATGTGCAATAGAATAAAGAAAAGTGCAAAACAGTAAGATGTGCAAACAAGTAGGATGTGCAAAAACAGTATATGGGACTTAACAAATAGTACTATAAACAGGAGGGATGAGAGGGATGTGCAAACGGCAATTTTTTTTTTTTTTTTTTTTTATTAAACAGAGTTTGTGTTTAGGAGCCTGATGGCCTGAGGGAAGAAGCTCTTCCTCAGTCTTTCAGTCCTTGCCATCATGCTCCTGAAGCGCTTGCCAGATGGCAGTAAACGGAAAAGATGGTAACCGGGGTGATTTGAGTCCTTGATGATTTTTACAGCTCTGCTTTTGCAGCGTTTGAGGTAGATGTCCTGCAGAGAGGGGAGAGCAGACCCTGAGATGCGCTCAGCTAAACGCACGACTCTCTGCAGAGCTTTACAGTCCTGGTTTGTGGCGTTACCATACCACACTGAGATGCACTGAGTCAGAACACTTTCTATGGCCCCTGAATAGAAAGTTTTCAGGATAGCTGGAGAGACCCTGAATTTCCTCAGCTGTCGCAGATGGTACAGCCTTTGCCTGGCTTTCTTAACCTGAGTTTGAATGTGTGTAGTCCATGTCAGGTCCTCGGAGATGTTTACACTGAGGTACTTGAAGCTACTCACCCTCTCCACAGGGGTCCCACTGATCATAAGAGGAGTGTAGGGCTGCTGCTGTCTCTTCCTGAAGTCCATGATCAGCTCTTTAGTTTTGCTCACGTTCAGAGAGAGACAGTTGTCCTGGCACCATGATGTAATTCTCTCCACCTCATGCAAGTATGCGGCCTCGTCATCGTTGTTAATGAGGCCCAGGACCACAGTATCATCTGCAAATTTAATGATAGAAGTGGAGCTGTGAGAGGACACACAGTCATGTGTGTAGAGAGAGTAGAGCAGGGGACTCAAGACACAGCCCTGTGGGGCTCCTATGTTCAGGGTGATGGAGTTGGAGGTGAACTGGCCGACTTTCACCACTTGTGGTCTGGCGGTGAGGAAATCTTGAATCCAGTCACAAAGTGAAGTGTTTAGGCCAAGGTCTGAGAGTTTAACAGCCAGCTTGGTGGGGACTATAGTATTGAAAGCGGAGCTATAGTCAATGAATAGCAGCCTTACATAGTTGCCATTTTTGCTGTCAATGTGAGTGAGGGAGGAGTGCAGTACCTGGGAGATGGCATCATCAGTAGACCTATTTGGCCGATAGGCAAACTGAAGAGGGTCCAAAGTAGCAGGGATGGAGGAGCAAATGTGTTTCTTTAAAAGTCTCTCAAAAACCTTCATGACTGTCGATGTGAGGGCAACTGGACGATAGTCATTCAAGCAAGAGGGTTTACTGTTCTTAGGCACAGGGATAATGACAGATTTTTTAAAGGGGGTGGGAACCACAGAGTTAGCAAGGGACTCATTAAAGATGGACGTAAACAAACCAGCAAGCTGATCAGCACAGGACCTCAGAACGCGGCCAGTAATCCCATCAGGTCCTGCTGCTTTCCTGACGTTCACTCTCTTTAGTTCCCTCCGAACGTCATCCTCTGACACGGTGAATACATGATCATCGCTGCTCTGTCTGCTGCTTCCAGACGCGCTGCTCGGCAGAGTCGCGCCGCCATTACGTTCAAAGCGGCCGTAGAAGGTGTTTAGCTCTTCGGCCGGCAACGGATCTGCTCTCACCTCCACAGAGGAGTTGTTTCCAGAGTAACAGATGGTATTTAGTCCCTGCCAAATGCGTCGAGAGTCATTGAGCTGGAAATGTGACTCATTTCTCTCACTGTATCGGCGTTTAGCGGCTCTAACTGCACGACGGAGAGCATAGCAAGATGCCTTGTACTCACTCATGTTTCCTGACAGAATACCGGCATTGTATGCGGCCGTTCGATGGTTAACCGCGTCACGAATTGTTCTGTCCACCCACGGTTTCTGATTTGAGAAAGTCTTTATTGTTACCGTTTCAGTGGCTTGCTCGGTTAGCGTGTTTACGAAGCTTAATGCTACATCTGTGAATTCGCTGACGTCAGATGAACTCGCCCGGAACATGTCCCAGTCGACGTCATCAAGAGACGCCTATAGCGTAGCTTCGGAGTGGGAGGACCAGCACGTCACTTCCCTTTCCACGGGGGGTTCTTGAATGATCCGTTGTTTATAATCCGGTGTGAGAAAAATGGCGACATGATCTGATTTCCCAAACGCCGGCAGTGAGTGGGCTTTGTAGGCATTTTTGAATTGGGTGTAGCAGTGATCGAGTGTATTCAGTCCTCTGGTTGGACAGGATATGTGCTGATGGAAGTTAGGGATGACCTTTTTGAGGTTAGCTTTGTTAAAGTCTCCAGCGATGATGCATGCAGCGTCAGGATGTATGTTGATATATCCGCTGAGTTCATCGTGTAGTTTGGACAAAGCCACGCTAGTATCTGCTTGCGGTGGGATGTAAACGGCAGACATGAGGATCGATGTAAATTCCCGGGGCAGGTAGAAGGGGCGGCAGATAATGGAGAGGTGTTCTAGATGAGGCGAGCAGGAACGCGACAGAATGGAGATATTCCTGGGATCACACCATTTCTTGTTAATGAAGAAACACACTCCACCACCTTTGGTTTTCCCGGCCTCGGCTGTTCTGTCCATCCGTAAAACAGAAAAGTTATCAGACGGCGTTACAGCGATGTCCGGGACCGTCGGCGTGAGCCACGTTTCGGTCAAACAAAAGATGTTGCAGTCCCTGATGTCCCGTTGGAAACTAATCCTGGCTCTACGATCGTCCATCTTATTATCCAAGGATTGGACATTGGTGAGTAGAATACTCGGTAGAGGGGGACTGTGACCCCTTTTCCTCAGTCTGTTGCGGATTCCAGCACGTTTCCCGCGGTGTTTCTTTCGCCTCCTGGTATTATTAAGGCGGCCTTTGTCAGCTTCGGTGCTCCGAAGAATCTCCAATGGCCACGCTAGATCTGTGTATAAATTGTCCTGGATCAGGTTAGTGTAACGCTGTCCAATGTCCAAAAGTGTTCTCTTGTTGTACATAATCATTGCAGACGTTACACGTGTAAAAAGAGAGGTAAAAATAGAAAAAAAAAAAAAAAAAAAACAATATTGAGCGGAGCTAATTCGCAGGCGACTGAACTCAGCAGCGCCACCGGAAGAAGGAGCATCGCTGCCTATTTAGTAATAGTTGTAATTTTGTAACATAGTAATAGTAGTAATTTTGTAACATCGCTGCCTATTTAGCTCCGCCTACCGATTCTACATAGCAGCCTGTTTAGTCCCGGGTCGTCAGAGTCATATTATGGTGCTTTTCCACTGCGTGGTACGACTCGGTTCGGCACGGCTCGTTACGGCACGGCACGGCTCGGTTCGGGTTGCTTTGTGATTCCACTGCAGTATAGTACCGCTTTAGAGTGGGGGGGATTATTCACGTGTCGTTATAGTTGTCCCGCCTCTACTGCGGTGACATCATCGTAAACATGCCACAAACAAACACACAACAAAGGAGCATATCGACAGAATGGTGTTCTTCATTCTCGGCATGTGGATGTTTTTAACAGCAGTGGAGAGGTCTATGAGAATGCTTGAGATTTACCCCCCCCCCAGCAGCAGAGACTGTGGTGGCAGAGCCACGGGCTGTAGAGGAGGAGGACAGGGATGTTCGTGCAGGTGTGCTGCGTTACTTGAATAGTTAAAAATTCATGTAGAATGTTCTGTGAATTATCAATAAACTTTTGAATAATATTTCAAAATATACAATGTAGCCCTTGTTTTTTTTTTTATTTATGTGTTGGTTTGTCTCATCATGGCATTAATCATTTGTCTTTTTCAAGGGGTTCATTACGTGCTCATACAATATTTCATTTTTAATATAGTCTGGAGGTACACTTAATCGATCAGATTGTTTCTAATTGAAGCAAAAGACAGATACAACGGTAAAAATATAAACAGAAATCATACTCTAAAAATATACAAAGTGCAAAAAGTAAATACATAAGGCTTTTTTATTCTGTGTCGCCCCATCAAGCTCTCGCTGGATCCGCTCTTCGGCTATCAACGAGAGGAACTTCTGTACTTCCTCAACAGACAACGAAACAGCTATTTTTTGGTTGATACAAAAAGTTGCGTCCGATCCTTCGCTGGCTGTGCTGATTTAAATATAGCGGGTCTATGTTGGGTCTCGTGTCGCAAGTTCAGTGACGCAGTACTGATGATTTTCTCCGGAAAATCAGTGATCAGTAGAGTTTACTCATCACGTTTTGGTAACGGTACGCATCGCTTGGTACCCCGGCTGAGGTGGTACTAAAAAAGTACCAGGTACTGTACCCAGTGGAAAACCCCCCAAAAGTGAACCGTACTGAACTGAACCATGCCGTACCATGCAGTGGAAAAGCGCCATTAGACCGCTTCAACACTGGCTCCATGGCCGAGTCCCGAGGTGGGTATGGCAACGCACGTCACATCAGCCTGCTGCCAAACCTTCACCCCGTGGTCAGACCTTTAGTTTCTTTGGACAGGAGTGGCCCTGCAACAGGTCTCCAGACATGCCGTGGTTTACACGGATGCCTCAACCACCCGCTGGGGGGCCACGTTCAACGGGCTTGCAGTGTCGAGGGTTTAGACAGGCCCCCAACTGTACTGGCACATCAATTGCCTAGAGTTGCTGGCAGAGGCGCTTACGAGGCAAGCATGTACTCGTTCACATGGACAACACTGCGACCGTTGCGTACATCAACCGACAAGGTGGTCTACGCTCACGATGCATGTCGCAACTCGCCCGCCACCTCCTCCTCTGGAGTCAGAAGCATCTGAGGCCACTTCATGCTATTCACATTCTGGCAACTGGACAGCCGACGAGCTGTCACGAGCGGCGCTACCCGGAGACAAACACTGTGCAAGGTCAGGGAGGATGAGGAGCAGGTCCTGCTCGTGGCACCCTACTGGCCCACTCGGACCTGGTTCTGGGAACTGATGCTCCTCGTGACAACCCCTCCCTGGCAGATTCCACTGAGGAAGGATCTACTGACTCAGAGATGGGGCAGCTTATGGCACCCGTGTCCAGATCTCTGGAAACTTTAAGTCTGCGGGACGTGGAGGTTAAAACCGCTCCAGAGAGTCCGTACAGTAGACCCTGTCGTATGTAACCCTCGTTCCCTGTAGGAGGGAACGGAGATGTCACGTCTTGTCTCCACGGCTTCTGTACCACCGCTGAGCGGCCGGGTCACCGGCTCGGCTTCTCAGCGAAAGCCTGAACATGTGCTGCACCTGCTACCTATTTATACTTTTTCAGTCATCCGACGTGACGTCTCTGTTCCCTCCTTCAGGGAACGAGGGTTACATATGTAACCGAGATGTTATACTATGGTAATTAATCCAAATTTCTATACGCAATGCACACATACAGAATGCGTGATCTCTGCAATGCCTAGATGTACAAAACAGAACATAACGCAAAGGTGTTAGTCCTGTCTGAATTGGTACAGGACAATCACAGACGTCAGGTGATAAGAATCGAAACTCAAACATAGTTTAGAAAACGAATCCCATGCGAATAGGGCTGTAGTGTTTAAGAGAGAGGTGAAGCGCAGGTCTATGCAGAAACCAAATGATAAAAATACGCCAAAGACAACAAGATGATGTTGTTGAAGTGATGATGATGAAGTTAAAACAGTGTTTGCGTCTCCTTTTTTCTGATCCCAACATTAGGAACATTAAGTGAGCAAACTGTATTGTTAATGTAGTTCCAGACCACGTCAGTAAGAACTCGACCCTTTGTTCACTTCCTTTGTACGGACACAGATATACATTAATAAATAACCGTAGAAATGCATAAATAAATGTAGAAATGCATAAATAAATGTGTTTAACACAAATGGCACCAAAATATTACAATTTAGAATTACACTTTTGACAAAATAATTTCTGCAAATATTTATGAATTAATTAATTATGTATATATACATTTATTTATTTATTTCAGCATTTATTTGTTTATTTATTTATTTATACTTAAGTCATTTCTTGTCCTCCACACGTATTCACACAGAGCGTGCTGATGAAGGGGTTAAAACAGGATAGAAAATAGCTTCTACTTCTAAATTATGATGTTTTTTTATGTAAGAACCTTGATAACGTTATAAGTGGGCCTCAAAGAACAGAACAAAATGAAAAACAAAAGCACTTTAGTGTGTTTTTTTCGATTACATTTAAAATTAATATATTTTAATAAATTGCAGCCTTATCATTACAAATGTGTAATTACAAATAAATGTAAAATGACATTAAAGCTTATTTTTGTTTAGCATAAATGCTTTTCAGTACATTCAGCAGTTGTCTTATACAGTACAGCGGCCCTAAAAGAGTTCAGACACGGATCACACTTAAAATGTCTACATCACATTAGACATGCTCAGAGAACAAAATATGTGTCTAAAATAGTGCCAGAGCTTTTCTCAGATCTCCAATTTTTGAATTCATAATTTTTACAGTGCTTTCCAAATGTCACAAATAATGCTTATGAATGGAGAATGATCGCCACAACCAAACAGTAAAGATATGTTTTTGTATAGTTTAACTTTGCTCCCAAGATTCACAGCATGAAAACCTCTCAGTCCAGACCAATCATCATAAATCTGCACAAGGTTTGCCAAGCGTAGCATAAATGAAACCAGCTGAGCCTGCAAACGTGCTCTGTAAGCAGAACATTGTGAAAACCCTAGATCATGGTTTTATAAATGTCTTTCTTATTGTCGACACCTGAATATTTATTTTTATAGAGACTCACTGCTGTTATTATACTCTAAATGTATGCGATCTGTCATTCTTAGTAGTGAACATGAACAGTGTATAATTTCTCAGTTTTATTAATTAAATTAATATGTACAATATTTACATAATTATTCAAATCAAACAACACTAAGATTGCATTCAAAATGTCTCAACATTCTTCGAAACATCTTTTTTATGTGTTCAATGTACTCATACAGGTTTGGAACAAAGGGTGAGTAAATGAAGACAATGTTCATTTTTAGGTGAACTGTTTCTTTAAAGCATGTCCATATCTCCGTTCAAATCATTCATATCCGGAATATGTGCATGTCTCTTTATTGTGTGTGTGTGTGTGTGTGTGTGTGTGTGTGTGTGTGTGTGGTGTGTGTGTGTGTGTGTATGGTGTGTGTGTGTGTGTGTGTGTGTGTGTGTGTGTGTGTGTGTGTGTGTGTGTGTGTATGGTGTGTGTGTGTGTGTGTGTGTGTGTGTGGTGTGTGTGTGTGTGTGTGTGTGTATGGTGTGTGTGTGTGTGTATGGTGTGTGTGTGTGTGTGCATGTTTATGTGGTTTATGAGGACACAAATTTGTATAATGACATGGGTATAACATAGGTATTACAAGGAGAAGGTGATTTATGAGGACATTTTCAGTGTCCCCATAATTTAAAACGCTTATAAATCATACAGAATGAGTTTTTTGGGGGAAAGTAGAAATGCACCGTCTCCTGTGAGGGCTAAGTTTAGGTGTAGGGTAGGTGTAGGGCAATAGCACATACAGCTTGTACAGTATAAAAACCATTACGCCTATGGAGAGTCCCCGTAAACCATAAAAACCAACATGTGTGTGTGTGTGTGTGTGTGTGTGTGTGTGTGTGTGTGTGTATGGTGTGTGTGTGTGTGTGTGTGTGTGTGTGTGTGTGTGTGTGTGTGTGTGTGTGTGTGTGTGTGTGTGTGTGTGTGTGTGTGTGTTATATACTTACATTAGGAAGAAAGCCAGGTGGGATTTGTTTGCTGAGCACCGCATCCCATTTGACATCAGAGAGGTACTCCAGGTCCTGGAGCGCCGAGAGACTGGAAATCCTCTTCTGAGCGTCTACACACAACAGCTGACAACAGAAGCACACACACACTGCATGTTTCATACGGTACTAGATCATGACTGATCCTAAACATCAAATAAATGAAGCATGACTACAGTGCTGTTCGCGTGATTAATGTTACCTTTTGTAAGAGTGATTTGGTCCCTGTAGACCAGGCGACGGTGTAACAGGGGAGAGCTTTGTGGAAAGTCTGCAGGATCTCATTGGCTGGTGTGTTGGTGCGCATGATGAACGGCCTCTACAGAGGTCAAACCGACAGTCAATGAAACATCTATTTCTTGTTCAGTTTGATTCTCAGCAGTGCACGAGCAGGGTTAGTAGGACTTACGCTAGGTAACATGGCTCACCATTTTCTGAATTGGCGCTAATACTGATCTCAGATCAGATGGTTGAGAGACCCTCACCTGTCCACGGAGAAGCTCATATGCAGTGATCCCTAAAGACCACCAGTCCACTGCGAAAGAGTAACCCGGGTGTGTTCCCTCGAACGACTGGAACAGTTCTGGGGCTGCAACAACAGACAAGAGAACTCCAATAACTCCAATAAAACGAATGCCAATTCAACTAATTATATCAATAATGTTACATATCATTACTGTTATTTGTACAGCCCACGTGTTTAAAAAAGTAGCATGGTATATTGCTAAAATCTATTCTAATTCTCCATCCTTCCTGGTCCTTCAATCTGATTGGCTGAAAGGTTTTTGATTTTCTACTTGCAGCGCTTCTCACAGTGAGTGTCCAGGTGACGACGAAGCCCGCTATATTTGACTAATACTACTTTTTGTTGCATCACGAGATTACGTTTTAAGAGGTTGTTTAATCTAAGAATGTCGTTTTTTACACTTAAAATATCTGGTTTGTTATTAAATATAGCGCCTATTTGAAAATTCGCTTCCATGTTTTCGGAGATGTGAGCTCCAGGGCAGTGGTGTAGTGTAGGGCTGTAGCGATTCGTCGACGTCATCGATTACGTCGATTATAAAAATACGTAGATTAGCATGGAGTGCATGGATGCGTCGCACCTTTAGCCACACCCATTGCGCGAGCCTGGAGTTATCCCTACTTAAGACTGTTTTTCTGCCATGTTTAACACAAACAAGACTCTAGAGCAGGAGATAAAGGCTAGTATGGCAACATCACTTCATAGAGAGTTCATAGAGAATTATATTATTATACCGCATATATATATAGCCGAACTGACGCCTTTACATTGTCAGGATTCACATCCGCATCCAAAGCTGTGCTGAATGAACGGGACAGCACGGGACATCGAGTTGTCTATATAATCATGACGGGTTTAATGCACTCACAGAGAAGGAGAAATGATTTACGTTCATCTTAAGATCCACCGGAGCTGCCGTCAGTGCCCTGGACGCGATTGCGTGAGCTCTGAGACGTGCTCTCTGCACTCGCTAACAAAGCATTTAAAGTCATTGTTAGTTGTTTAATGTGTGCTGTATAGGACAAGCCTCATTAAAACCGGGCTGTCAGCTGTGATAACACTTCCCGGTGTTATGACACTATTTGTGATTCTGTCGTTCTCGTGTCCTGAACAGTGTTGCCAACTCATTTTCAGGAAAAGTGGCTGAAGGCAGGTCGATTTGTTGCTAAAAGTTGCTAAATGACGTTGTGATGTCATTGGACGATGATGTCATTATACAAAACTGCATCATTGCATGGAATAAACATTGAAATGACTCAAATCTCAGCAAATAATATTATTTGAAATATGTTCATTTAGATTTGTTTGTAAAATAAAAATGTAAAGTAATTTATTTGTAAAAGCAAAATGAACAAATTTTTATTATATTTTATTTTTACATAAAACAAAAAGTTACACATTTTTGATCAATTGCATTTTATTTGTTCTCCAAATAACTAGCCTAAAACTACATGATTAATAATTACAATTTTAAGCAGTAAATTGGCAGTAAGTTAAATGCTACACTCTAAGGAAAGTTCATAAAATAGGGCACAGAAGGTATTTTCTGTATTAATTTTTCACCAGCATATTTTAAATGACACAATGCAGTTAGACAGACAGACAGATTTTGATATACGATCAAAACTGAATAACAATTATAGGAACAAAGTAACAACTAATGTGTTTCATAAATGAACAATTATTTTTTAATGAGTGCAACTATCAACTCGGTTCACATTTGATGTGTGTACTGCTATGTAAAAATGTATGCCTTTTTTATTATTTGAGTCAATTTTCAAAAGTTGCCAAATACATTTTAAAAATAGCTACATTTGTTGCTAGGTGCTTTTTGGAAAAAACAAGTTGCTTGGGTAGTCTGAAAAGTTGCTAAATCAGGCAAAAACATTGCTAAGTTGGCACCACTGGTCCTGAATGCGGTTGTGACTTCAGCTGTTCATTCATATACAGATTTATATTCAAGCAGATGTTTTAATATGCTGAATAATTACAAACTTTCAAGCAACTGTAAGCACCTGTTGTCCGTCCTGAACAGAACTGTGTATGCACCATAATGTGAATTTCCATTGACTGTGTCATTGCCTTTTAATTCTCTTTCTTTCTCTTTCTTTCTTTCTTTCTTATTAATTATTTATAGTTTTTTTCTCACTTTTCTTTGTTATTATTTTTCTTTGTTATTATTTTATTTCTATTTCATGTCATCATTTTGTATTTTTGTAAAGTATTAATTAAGAGAAAACATTTGAATAAAATATTAAAAGTTACTGTTATTATGTATTGATAGTTTAACTAAATAATTCATCAACTGATAAGAAAATAATAAATAGATTAACCGAAAAATTATCATAATAGATAGATAAGTGGACAATAAAAATAATCGTTAGCTGCAGCCATAGTGTAGTGGTGCCTGGAGAAGTGGGTATACTCTTAATTAATGCCTCCTATTATTGTTATTTTAAACAACCTAGCAAAGGATGAACGACATGTGTCATAAAGAGTGACATGTAAAACTATAGTCTTGCATATTTAGTTTGCACGTCGTGACTTGTAAGTTAGTACTTCTATGAGGCCGTTTCAGACTTCGGACACGAGAGCGCCATCCGGCTTCAAGTAGCCTATAAAAGAAACATACACTGTAGAGGCTGACATTTTTTCGGGAATCCCGCGGGATGGGAAACAAAATCGCTACGAATCACGTGATTGGGACGGGAGAGGAAAATATTTAATCGGGAGTGGGCGGGACCGGGAATAGTAATGATACCCAACTTTACACACAAATATACCTTTTATATAAATAAACTATAAACTGTATATTTGAATTCTGAACTCAACTGTCTCTTTACGCTCTCCTCCTGTTTGCGTTGGTGTGGCTGGTTAAGTGAATGACGCAGTCCGTGATGGACAGATTGTTAACGGCTGGTCTATGTGGTAATACACTCGGGCAGGACATCCAAACGCTCACCTATCATTCATCAACCTCAAATATGGCTTTTCATCTGAAAGATGTATGTAGTAGCAACTTTACATGGCCGCTCAATATGATGTTAACCTAGAGAAATGTGCGCTATTGAAGTGTTTGTGTGGAAGCGCGTTTGCTGCAGGACAGGCTCCGGTGCGCTCACTTGCTCTTACATCTCCGTCATTCTTGGTCATACAGATAAAAGTAGCCTAATACATCTTTCGAATCTGTAAAGACTCTACGTTTATTTGTGTGCGCTCAGAATAACAACGAAACGTTGCGCTTTTAAGCAAACAGGATGCGCTTTAGGTCTCATGTGAACTTGAGCGAGAAACTTAGAAACTCCGTCTTTGAAAAATATATCTCTATGTAACACCCCCTCCCGGGTCCACACCACCACAACTCGTTCTTGCTCCGAGCGGGTCGCGAACCCGGGATTCCGGCGAGGGAGGCGGGTGCTCTAACAAGGAACGCTAAAGATAACAGCCGCTAGAGCGCCTCTGTTAGAGGTCAGGGGAGTGAGGTTTACACACAGCGCTTACTGGCATACATCCGTTACATATAGAGAGTGAAATGTATAAAAATAAAAAAAAACACAATAGAAGACGTGTGTGTTAGCATGGATGATTTACATGAAATTTAATCTGTGCAACACTGTGCATAAGATGGCTTTCAGTTCAATATAATAACAAAAAACTACATTTTGGGTTTTTATTCAACTAATAAGGTGGGCACGCTGTGATCTGTACTATATTTTTACTGTAACTGACAGATTTCGGCGAAAAAAAACAAAACAACAACACGGGAGTGGGAGTCATTCTTCCGGGAGTGGTCGATTTTCCCCCAGTTTTTTCGTGGGATTGGGTCGGGAAGAGATTAATTTTTGTGGGAGTGGGACGGGAGAGGTTTGAGAATTCACTCCCGTGTCACCCTCTAGTACACTGCATGAGAGTGTTTACGTCTCATTCACTGTCTTTACTGGATGTTTTTAGGGAATATTTGCATGTATTCATATGCGATTGGATTAGTTACTCATATGCTGGACTGTCATGATTTGGCTAGAGCAGGACACTACTGAATTATACGCATCAGAGGGGATTTAGAAGTGGGTATACGGAGTGCTGACTAACAAAGTAGTAGATATACGTGTAACCTCAGAGGGGTCCGCACCATCACACCGAGCGGGTCTCGAACCCGCGATTCCGACGCTGGAGGCGGGCGCTCTACCAAGGAGGTTAAAGGCTCCAGCCTCTAGAGCGCCTCTTTTTGAGGTCAGGGGAGTGAGGTTTACACACAGCCCTTACTGGCATACATCCGTTACACCCACCCCCCTAAACACCACTCCCAAACCGGGTCACGGCACCAATGTAACCCCCCCGGGTCCACACCATCACACCGAGCGGGTCTCGAACCCTGGATTCCGGCACGGGAGGCGGGCGCTCTACCAAGGAGGCTAAGGGCTACAGCCTCTAACGTACATACCGCCGTATAACTGCGTATACCGTCCACTACACCACTGCTCCAGAGCATCAGCAGCTATTCAGCGCTCATAAACCCACCGCGAGAAGCCTCGCCTCGGCCTTATTTCTGGAATGTGCTGCTGGTTCTGATGTCTCTGTAGTGGTTAAACACGAGATATGATTCGTTTCGGGTACATTTAAAGGGCAGTCTTTGGTCTCATTAATCTATCACTAGTTTTGTCTAAGTGCAAAGTCTCATAACTGTATATTTTTATATGACTTTAAGCTTTTGTACTTTTGACTGAACTGCTTATCAACTTTTATAATAGCTGTTGTTGTTTATTAAATATTATTATTTGATGTAAATAATAATAATAGTATTTGGGTATTGAGAAACGATGTGTGTGTGTGTTTGTGTGTGTTTGTGTGTTTGTGTGTGTGTGTGTGTGTGTGTGCGTGCGTGCGTGCGTGCGTGCGCGCGCGCGTAAGTGATGGTGATTTTGGGTACATTGTTCTGCCACTAGATGGCAACAAGAGATTGTTTTAATGAGTGAGTCAGCAGTTAAGGCTTTTATATTGAAAGAGACTGAAATGCTGTTATTAAAAATGAAGTTATGTTTACTTTTAACAGCAGCTTGAGTGAAATCACCTTTAACAGATGAAAGGGTAGCACGACAAACATATCGCTCTCCTCAGCGGATATTCAAACTCTTTTATTGTGAATATGAGATTGAGCTGAAGAATAAATGCTGTATCAGATGCAGGTAAGTTAATAACATTCGCTCAGTCCATCTCTCTCTCATAATACTTGACTCTGCATTATACACCGCTTTTAATACAGTAATACAATAAGCTTTTAATGAAACAACTCAACCGCTCCTTCGTTACTGGTTTTAAAGTAACGTTTTGGAAAGAGTAACGAAGGCTGAGATTTGAATCCGTGGCAGAAGGAAGTAGTTCTGCATCCAAAAGGTTTGTAAGACACTCAGTGGTTGTTTCCCATGTATTTACACACTTGTGCCGTTGAACTGGTGTAAAAACGCGGTATCTCGTAGCCGTGCAGTACGGCTGTGTGTCAGCATGCTGTACTCCTGTATAGGCCTATATGTGCTAAAGGATAAGCCTTTGTGAAAATACCTTGTGCACTTAATTGTATTGAATGTGCAAATGTATTGAATATTCAAATCTTTAAAAAATATATTTAAATATTGCTTGCATATAATTTAGTATTAAAGAATACGGCTATAAGTGTATTTGTACACTTTCATGACATACACTTTTGAAGTGCATTTTGTTATAATGTCAAATTAAATGTTTTATTTTAATCTACATTTTTAATCATTATGTTATAATAATCTTTTGTTGTGATTTATAGAAGTACACTTATTTTGATGTATTTACTAAGATACTAAAGCACATGTAAAGTGCTTGATTATAAATTTAACCGTAGTAATTATCTTTAATAAAAATATCCTTTGCTGTTCACAGAAGCAGAGTGTTTTTCAAAGTGATGTTTCAGTTTTAACGGTAAGAAGCTGCTAAATATTTAATATTATAAAACGAATGCAGCCTACTCAACTATTTTTCCTCAAATGTTGCTGTTTTAAATAGAAAATATTACAGTATTCATGTAATTCATAACTGAATGTACTGAGATAAGCAACATTTTGCATTTCGACAAATTATAATATGCTGTGAATGCAGCAATAAAGCAACTATTTGTAAAAAAAAATTACCTTGAAATATGAGTTTTAAAATATATTTGATGGTTCACTGACTTATAATAAGGTAAATGTTTTCTGTTTCTGTTTCATCAACTTTGAAAACATCTTACCTGTGCATTTAACATAACTGTACAATTGTTAATGACAGAGTAAAACATATAAGGAACCACTGACTGACATTGTGTTAAATCACACAAATAAAGCCGTTTAAGAGAGAAGAAGTACGAGAACTCTCACCCATGTATGGTTTTGTCCCTGCAATAGATGTGGCTTTTAAATCCTCCTTCACAATAGCAGCGATGTTAAAATCTGTCAGGTGAGCATGACCTGCAAAGAGATAAATGCTAAATTAAACCATATACTGTACACTACCGTATTTAACGTGAGACTACAAGATATAAACACAAATGTAAGTAAATCAAAAAGATTAATTTGCTTTAAATGAAAGTGGTTACACTGGTGCTTATGCCAGAGATGTATGGTATCATGCTAATTGCATCCCTATTTGCATACTACCAAGCATTTTGTTTTGCTGGTGATGGGAAAGTACTCACTGCTGAAAACATGGGACACACTACTACATCATGAAATCAGGTCTATAACATCTGGAGAAAGCTATTCATTAGGATTGCCATTCATCTCAATGGCATTTGCTTAGTTGGAGCAGGACTGGAAGTACAGTTTGTGACATTCATGCCATCTTGTTTTCTAGCACTTATTTTCTGAGGCAATCACCTCAGCTGTGTTACTAATTACTCTGGAGCCGCAGGTAAACGATGCACTGACAACATCGAACAATATGCACAGTCCTAGCCTTTCTTATTTCTATCTGTCTTGAGTCATAAGCATAATTCATTTTCATGCTTTTAAGACATACAAAACAAGTAGTCACTGGAAATGTCAACTTCAAAGTATTTATTATAATATAATTAGCATCCAGCCGCAATATTCTAGCACAGCATTTCTTCACACATCACACGTTTGGCACCACAATGAAGGGTTAACACAGCAAGCACTCCGGTTTCATAACCACGGGTAAAAAGCGGTCGTAACCCTGCTTCTAAATGACAAGTGCACATTTCTTCACCCGGGGTTACAAGCAGGGTTTAGAGGTGCGATAACCAGGTGTGAAAAGCCCTCATGTGTCTTATCAGATGCATTGACCTTTTAATAACATGGTGTTTTTTATAAATACTTTTGAAAGAACGTACAATATATTTAAAAGCTTTAACACAAATTATATCTAATTGGGTAAGTTTCATGTCATTAGATTTAAACTCGTTGAAAATGTTATAACAGTTTTTTTTCAAAACCATTAAAGAGTAGAAGAATTTGGCACACGCTAAAGATGCTAAAGAATAAATATTTGTTATTAATAAATACCAACATACTTTCTCCTGTTGATTAATCAAAGTACATTAAGGCAACTGTTTTGTATTACAAGTTTTCTGAAATGGTGTGTTAAAAAATATTAAAATGGTTAACTGTCTAATTACGTATTAATTCATTTGCATACTTTCCAGAACAGAAATCAGAATATTGGATAAAACCAGGTTTAAGATATTGTTTCATTTTATGGAAATATTAGAGTTCAACTATTATACAGCAGGATTATGATATCTATTATTTATGATTCAGTAAATAAGACAATACTGTCAACAGTTGAATAAATAATTAAGTGTTAGGAATAAAATGGTAAATATATCAGGGTGAATTACATATGAACAAATCCCTCTGTAAAACCAGCAGAATATAGACAGAAATAAAGCGGGATAGTTTGGAATATGAATATGAAGATTTAAATGAGAAAAAAAACATAATTATAATTGAAATCTACAGATGCTAATCAATCAAGTGTAATAAAGTAAACACTTAAATGTGTATGTTGGATGCTATTTTTTCTCTCGCACTAGACTCAACGTTGACATGTTATGAAAGCAAAATACCCCAACATCTCAACATCGACCACTTAATAAGAAGAGAGAGACAAAACGCCTTAAACTAGTTTAAACAAATACATTTTCTTCATCTGGGATGCACTTATTTTTCCTTAACTTTGATTCATATGTTGAAAAACTGTGGTGGGAAGTTTGGCGTCGCATTACAACAGCACAGACAGCTCAAAACAGCAGCAGCTTTGTCTCACGGTATAAAGGTTGAAACAGCACCTTCCCGAATCGATTTCTCCCTAACTGGCCTAATTAAACGGTTTGGCTTGATTTGTGGGGCAGTGCCTTCTTCTCGTTCACTGAGCTTCGGAGGAAATAACAGTGTGAGGAGGTCAACGTTAGCCGTTCACCTTGATGAAGATCTGCCATCGACACGCAGAAGGACGAGGCTACACGGGTTCAGTTTCTCGAAGCGTATGTGTATGTGGGCCTAACACAGAGAGAGTATAGATGCTGTGGATGTGTGCAGTGTTGATATGAATGTAAAACACCTTCATGCAGCAGCTGCATTATTTACACACCGACAGAGGACATCAGTGATAAAGAGAAGACTTTCCTGCAGAGGAATACTCTCATTTGTATTCATAACTATTCCATTGCAGTCTTCTGTTTTTAAGAAATCAAGTCAAAATGATATTTTTACATACTATAAGAAGTTATTGTAGTACAAACACATCCTGTTAGTTTCAGAACTCCTGAACAGCTTTTATTGAAACAAGCTGCTAAAGTAGTTCACAGTGTTGGGAAAGTTACTGTACTTTAAAAAGCAACGTGTTACAATATTGATACTCCCTTTAAAAAAAAAGTTACTGATTGCAATATTTCCTTTTTATGGCTATGTTACTTTTGCGTAACTTTTTCTCATCTGGGCTGGGCTTGCCTGTTTGCTTTTAATATAAAACGTTGTATTTTTGGCAAATGTGACATCAAAAGTGAAATGAATAAGTGTCAGGAAATATAAGTTCACGTCTGTACAGTAATGAACTATCGCTCATGCCGTTCTGGATTAAATGAAGAATAGGACGCAGGAGAAGAAAGTTCAACACTCTTCAGCAATAACAAAGAAACATGAATTTGATGTTTATCTAAAGTCATTTATGCGTATGGTTGAATTGGATCATCGAAGGTCAGGAGCAAAGACACTGGGTAATAAACTGGGATTAAATACATAGAGCATATTTGTGTTATTCAACATATATAGTTATTGCAGGGCTGTGTCATATTCTGAGATTTTGAAAATAGATTTTGAGGAACACTGAATCTGTTTTTGTGCAGTGAGATGAGTAAATGTTCATATTTAGTCTGGATCTACAGTCAGATCATGTTCACACACAACGCTCTGCACGTACTCCTGATTTCTCTCAACATGAGGACAGACAGTTTGAATAAAGTCTGCTCTCTGAGCTTTGTCACTTTAAATAGACTGATAAGCTCTTTTACACTACACCAATTATATCTGTACTGTCTGTTTATTTCACTGGTTTGTACTCTATATCTACCATGTGCCTTATGCTTCTTTATCTTATATTTGATTTGTATTATCTGTGTTTTATGTTCTAATGTTAGTGTTTAGTGTTATATGTATGCACCAAGGGTCTGAGAGTAACACAATTTCAATTCTCTGTATGTATGTATGGCAGAATTGACAATAAAGCAGACTTTGACTTTGACTTTTGACAGGAGAGCTGTCAGTCAATACATGAGAAAACTGGCTTTACTTATTTTCAAATAGTTTTAAATTAAAAGTAATAAAGTAATGCACTTCTTTACTAGTTACTTGAATAAATTAATCTGATCACGCAGCTCAAATGACTTGTAATGCATTACTCCCAATACTGACTATTCACTTCATATATTGTGTTGGTGACAAAAGCCCGCCTCTGCAGAAGAAAATCAAGAAGCCTGCTTCATCATTGTCTCTTTAGCCCCGCCCATCGATTCATGCATGAGGTGAATGGCGAGTAAATACGAGAGAAATGCAGACACAGGTTTACTCCAGCAACAAAATTATAGAGATACCTGCGAGCATTATAAAACCTTTTGCATTTACACATCACAACCCGTCCCAGCTTAATAACTTCATATGCAGAAAATTAGGAGATTACTGAGGCAAAAGTCATAGTTAATAGTGAGAATTGGACCTTAAAATAAAGTGTGGCTGAATAATTGTATTCTTTTTTTTTTACAGAACATTTTCACAGATTATTGTAACTGTGCTCACGTTTATTTACAGACATTGGTTTCTAGCTGCAGGTCTAGGGACACATTTCTTGATCTTTCTCTCAAGTGTTTTTCTGTCAGTGCTCTTGGGTAATGTAATGTAATGTTCCTCTCATAACTCCTGACTGTCCAGTGAGCTGTGGAGAGCACCTCCTCTGGACGAGAGGTCTGCAGGAGTCAGCGCTTTCTAGACACCCTCCAGGGGTTAAAAACAGCACTGCTGTGTGTCTGTAAGCTGAGAGAATGGCCCTAAAAAGCATTTTGACTTCCAAATATCAGATGTCAGGTTTACACTCAAAAGTAAATGGATGTTTTGGCATGGGTCAGCAGTTAAAGGGACAGTTCTCAAAAAAACGAAAACAAAAAAACATTCAAAAACACAGATTAACCTGTAATTACTGCCCCCTTCCCTTCAAAACTTGACAAACAATGTAAATGTAATTTATTAAATTATGTTTCTTAAGTCTGTTGTGGTCAAGTTCTCATGTTTACATCAAGCCAATGTGCAAAAAACATGGTACTACTATGGTACCATGTCTAAAAATTATGATATTAACAGTATATTTTAGAAGTTTTTAATGCTGGCAGCGTTCTTATTGAAGGTGCTGCGGTACTTTGACTTTTCAATGTACAAGCAAGATGTACAAGCATCTTATTATCAATTATTTTCATCTCTTTGCATCATTAGGTAACAAAATGACTCCATATTTCATGGAAATGCCACCTCCACAAACTCACTGAAGCATGTAAATACAGCTTATAAGTGTAATGAGGCCGCTGAGGCTGAGGTAGAATCCATGAGCAGAAGTTTATTAAAGGGACTTTCATAAAACAGAAACGTGAATTCAGGCAAGGGGTCAAAACCAGATAAACAGTCCAATCCTTCGACGTACACAGGGTTGATCCAATAGACAAAGACGAGTAGGCAGGCAGGAGTTCCAAACACAAAGATCGAGTATTCAGGCAATCAAAACAGAGGGGAAAATCCAGAGAGTACGTAGTCAGTAAAACAGGCAGAATCATACACAGAATAGGTCAACAGGATACTTGAGAAACGCTTGGTAAGGCAGGAATACTGGCAATACTTCGCACAGGTCCAAACGGCTAGCATGCTTATAAATGCTACAAACAGGAAATGACTAGAGAAGCAGAGGGAGTGGAGCACAGTCAGTATTCGGGTGAGGGTTCCCTCTGCTGGTTAGGCATTACAGAACCCCCCTCTCTAGGAGTGACTCCTGGCGCTCGACGTGGGCGTCCTCGTGGTCGTGGTGCTGGTCGATCGGGTCTGGCTCGATGAAATTCCTCAATGAGAGAGGGATCCAGAATATCACGAGCAGCTACCCAGGACCTCTCCTCAGGCCCGTAGCCCTCCCAGTCCACCAGATATTGGAGCTGACCCCCTCTCCTCCTTGAATCCAGCAGCACATTCACCTTGTAAGCAGGAGTACCATCAATATCCAGTGGTGGTGGTGGCTCTCGGATCTCGGTTTCGGGGTCAGCATCCAGGTGGACCGGTTTGAGGAGGGAAACATGAAAAGAAGGAGATATTTTGTAGTCAGCAGGAAGTTGTAGTTGGTAAGTGACCTCATTTATTCTTCTAAGAATTTTAAAAGGGCCAACATACCTTGGGCTGAGTTTTTTGCTGGGAAGCCGAAGTTTGAGGTCCCTCGTGGAGAGCCAGACCCGTTGACCTGGTTGATAGGGGGGATGTGGGCGACGTCGCCTGTTAGCCTGGAGCTCCTGTGTTCGTACGGCTCGCTGGAGGCGAATGTGTGCACTGTCCCACACCCCCTCACTCCGTTTGATCCACTCATCCACCGCTGGGACTGAAGAAGGTTCACCAGACCATGGAAACAAGGGAGGTTGGAATCCCAGGACGCACTGGAAGGGGGTTAGACCTGTAGAAGTATGGGTGATGGAGTTTTGGGCATATTCTGCCCAGGGTAAGAACTCTGACCATCGCTGTTGTTCTCGGCTGCAGTATGTTCGTAGGTATCTGCCGATCTCTTGGTTTAGGCGTTCGACTTGGCCGTTGGCTTGAGGGTGATAACCGGACGTTAGGCTTACGTTAATGTCCAGATGTTTGCAGAAAGCCCTCCAAACTTGGGAAGTGAATTGAGTGCCCCGATCGCTGACAATGTCCTCTGGAAGGCCATATACTCGGAAGACCTGGTGGAACAAGGCGAGAGCTGTTTCCATGGCCGTGGGTAGTTTCTTTAAAGGTATCAGTCGACAGGATTTAGAGAATCTATCAATAATGACGAGAATGGTGGTGAAGCCATCAGAATGGGGTAGATCAGTTACGAAGTCGATGGAAAGGTGGGACCATGGACGTTGTGGGATGGGTAGTGGTTGGAGGAGTCCGGATGGTAATTCCTTGGGTGTTTTTGACTGAGCACAGACTTGACAGGATTTTACATATGTGGTAACGTCCCTTGACATGGATGGCCACCAGAATGAGTTCTGAAGAAGGTGAAGAGTGCGAGATATTCCAGGGTGGCCTGAGCTAATAGATGCATGGACCCACTGCATGATTCGTGGACGTAAGTTGTGTGGTACATACTGTCTGTTTGGGGGGCACTGATCAGGTGTCGGGTCCTGTTGTTGTTCCCGTTGTAGCTCCTCCATAATGTCCCAGGTCACTGGCGCGATGACCACAGTAGGAGGAAGAATTGGTTCTGGTGTGAGATTTTTAGTAGGGGAGTCATAACGTCTAGAAAGTGCATCTGCCTTGCTGTTTTTACTGCCTGGTCGATATGTGACTGTAAATTGGAAACGGGTAAAAAACAGGGCCCAGCGGGCTTGGCGTGGGTTGAGACGTTTGGCACTCTTGATATATTCTAGATTTTTATGATCTGTGATTACTTGAAAAGGATGAGCTGCTCCTTCTAGCCAGTGTCTCCACTCTTCAATGGCGGCTTTCATAGAGAGGAGTTCCTTGTTGCCCACGTCATAATTACGTTCTGCTGCTGTTAGCTTTCTTGAGAAGAATGCACATGGGAATAACTTGCCTGGTTGACCATGACGTTGGGAAAGTACAGCTCCGATTCCACAGTCCGAGGCATCAACTTCAACCACAAATGGTAAACTTGGTTCGGGGTGTTTCAGGATAGGTGCTGTGGTGAATTTTTCTTTCAAAGTGGTGAAAGCAGTTTTAGCCTCCTCTGTCCACTTTAATTTCGAGGGTTTGCCTTTTAGAAGAGATGTCAACGGGGCAGAGACAATGCTATAATTTCGGATGAAACGTCGATAAAAGTTAGCAAACCCCAGAAATCTTTGGAGTTCTTTAATCGTGGATGGTTGAGGCCATTCGGTGACTGCCCTGACTTTCCTCTCATCCATTCTTACTCCCTCGTGACTAATACGATATCCTAAAAAGGTTGTTTGCTTCACATGGAATTCACATTTTTCTGCCTTAACGTACAGTTGGTTTTCTAGTAATCGAGAGAGAACATTTCTTACTTGACCAATGTGTTCTTCTTCTGATTTGGAGTAGATTAAGATGTCGTCGATGTAGGCGATCACATACTGGTTCAGCAGATCTCTGAAGATGTCATTTATGAAGGATTGGAAAACAGCTGGTGAGTTCGCCAGTCCATATGGCATGACCTGATATTCATAGTGCCCCCTGGTGGTGAGGAAGGCTGTTTTCCACTCATCTCCCTCCTTAATCCTGATTAAATTATATGCACTTCTTAAATCAAGTTTGGTGTAAATGGTGGCTTCACGAAGTTGTTCAAGGGCGGATGGAACTAATGGGAGTGGGTAGCGGAACTTAACAGTGACATTATTAAGTCCTCTGTAATCGATGCAAGGTCTCAGTCCTCCATCCTTCTTCTCAACAAAGAAAAAACCTGCCCCGGCTGGTGATGTGGATGCACGAATAAAACCTGAGTTCATGGCTTCTTCGATGTATTCTTCCATGGCCTGGTTTTCTGTTCTGGAAAGATGATAGACTTTGCTTTTGGGTGGCATGGCATTGGGAAGCAGCTCAATTGCGCAGTCTCCAGGTCGGTGAGGTGGTAAGCGTGTGGCCTTAGTTTTACTGAAGACCTCTGATAGGTCATTGTAGCAAGAGGGGATGTTTATAGTCTTATGGGTCTCTGGACTTTCTATGCTGGTTGAAAAACAGGGTTGGGGCCGTATGGCGAAGCAGTGATTTATGCAGAACATGGACCATTGACGGAGCTCACCATGATGCCAAGAGATGTTAGGGTCATGTACCGATAGCCAGGGGTGTCCCAGGATGATTTCGTGTTTAGGGGAGTTGACAACATAGAGGGAAATAGATTCTTGATGAAATAGTCCTACCGTCATGGTAAGTGTTTGAGTTTGATGCGTGATCCCTTCTCCAATGAGTGTATTGTCGATTGCTTTGATCTGGATCGGGGGAATGCAGGGTTGAGTGGGGAGATTATATTCTTTGACGATGCTTTTACTGATCAAATTAAGGGCAGCCCCAGAATCGATCATCGCTGTTAACTCAAGAGAGATATCTTCAGTGTTTACAGTAACGGGAAGCAAGAATGATTTATTATTTAATAGAGAAAAATGTTCAATAGTTACCCTCTGTGCATTTTTGGATTTGTGTGGGCATCCCACACTGCGGTGGCCTGCTTCACCGCAGTAAAAACACAATTGGAGCTGACGACGTCTTATTCTTTCTTCGTCAGATAATCTTGATATACCAAGTTGCATGGGTTCACTGCTAGTCTTAGGTTCAGTGGTTGGGAAACTAGTGGCTGGACTTCGTAGTTCGTAACGAACTCCCTTGTGGTTACCTCGTTTCGGTGCTTGTCTCATCAAGTTGTCAATTCTAATAGCAAGTGTTGCAAAGTCAGAAAATGATAGATCCTCCCCTTTACAGGCTAGTTCAGATTGTAACTCAAGATTGAGGCTTTGTTGGAATATTGTTTTCAGAGCAATGTCGTTAAATCCGCTTTGAGCGGCGAGTGTTCTGAATTCCACGGAGTAATCTGCTGCCGTACGACACCCTTGTGAAATGTGGAGGAGTTGAGTTGCGACACTCTTGCCCTCGGCGGGGTATTCAAACACTTCTTGAAGTTGCTGAAAGAAATAATCTACGGAGGTCCTAAATCGTGAGTCTGAGTCCCAAACTGCTGCTGCCCAATCGATCGCCCGACTCGTCAGTAACGTCATTAAAAACGCACACCTCTTCTCTTCAGATTCAAATTTATCCCCTTGATGATCTAAGTAGATTCTTACTTGACGAATGAAGCCTCTACACTGATCAGCAGATCCATCAAATTTATCCGGAAGAGCAAAGCTTACCGTCTTTTGCGTTGGTGAGGGGAGCGATCGGATGTAATGCGTCAGGTGTTCGTTTACTGATTGAAGATTAGTGAGTTGTTCTTGATAGCCCTTCATTAACTCACTCTGATAGGCAAACGCCGCTTGCAGGTTGGAAACTTCTGCTGGATTCATTGCGGGCGAAGTATTCTGTAATGAGGCCGCTGAGGCTGAGGTAGAATCCATGAGCAGAAGTTTATTAAAGGGACTTTCATAAAACAGAAACGTGAATTCAGGCAAGGGGTCAAAACCAGATAAACAGTCCAATCTTTCGACGTACACAGGGTTGATCCAATAGACAAAGACGAGTAGGCAGGCAGGAGTTCCAAACACAAAGATCGAGTAATCAGGCAATCAAAACAGAGGGGAAAATCCAGAGAGTACGTAGTCAGTTAAACAGGCAGAATCATACACAGAATAGGTCAACAGGATACTTGAGAAACGCTTGGTAAGGCAGGAATACTGGCAATACTTCGCACAGGTCCAAACGGCTAGCATGCTTATAAATGCTACAAACAGGAAATGACTAGAGAAGCAGAGGGAGTGGAGCACAGTCAGTATTCGGGTGAGGGCTCCCTCTGCTGGTTAGGCATTACAATAAGGAGGCATCGATCCAGTTATAATGTGTTTATATAGTTTTTTGCAGCACAAGCAGAGATATATTCTGCATTGGGACAGTTTTAAAAAAATCTATAAAATAATATTCAGTAAAACACTCAAATAAAGCAATTTTAAAGCTATGAGTTGATTAAAGTTGCATATCATTCATATCAGAGGATATATTTAGAGAAAATACATGATTGGGTTAAACAATTGATTAGGTATTTCTAAAAGGCTTTAAAATTCAATGCATTGATTTTTTTTGTTTCAATGTTATTACATGTAATCACAGCAGTCCACAGCATTCATTCAATCGAGTTTGCAAATCTCTCTAAAAACACGTTCTTGTATTCTGCCTGAACTATTTTAATTATCGGTTCATTTACATTGATATATCATGTAGACAATGTGTACATTTATAGACCTAAATCAAGCCACAGAAACTAAATATTCCCTAAAACATTAGTTAACTCGGAAAGAGTGTTAAATGGAGAGGCTTTAAGGGTCGTAAAAGTCTGCGTCCGAGCCAGAAGAAGTGTTTAGTGCTGTCTGGTGAAAACAACAGATCGCTCTTTCCATCATATACTGTTTTCACAATCTGAATCTGAAACAACCGCTCTGAGAGCAGTGACATGAATCTGTCCCGACAGAAACAACCCAGATCAAAACAGAAAACATCACTAATGTTCTCGAGCACAGGAACAGATGTCTACCCGAGGCACATTAAAGGATACGCTCTTAAAAATAAAGCCTCCAAAAATGGGTTTGTTTATGGTCTTCTATGACCCTCTGGACATCTTCATTTTTGGGTCAAACTGGGAACTTTTGCAGTCTTGAAATGTAACTTTATGCATGTATGTGTGTATTGATTTCCAGGAAAATCAATCTAATGTATTTTTGTTAAACAATATTTTTTTATTATCATTATTTAAATATACACACACAAAAAAAACACTAAAATTGACACGTTGCCAATTTTCAGACACCGTTGATGCAAAGTTTCTAATTGGGACATTCATTTTGGTTTGGCTCACGGCTTAGTTCTTCAATGAAGATTGATTAAAAATCTCTGGAGAAAATGAATGCTTCCAGAAGCAAAGTTACTGAAAATCGCATGGTTATTGTTGATTTCCACACAAAAGAGTGTAAGAGTAAAACAAGTAGAGGTAGAACATTCACTGGCCTTCTCTGTCGTCTTCAACCACCTGCTGTTTGTTGTTGTTTAGAGACGGGGTCATAACTATCTTCACATTAATATTCCCCGGCCTATTATCATACTGATGGAAAATGATGCAAGTTGTTTTTCTCCCTGACAACACCGGTTATCCAGACCAATGTGAAGCATCTGCCATGAACAACCTTCGATGCCTTTCTGTCACCTGTGTTATCACTCAAGAAGCTCTACCAGCAGACGTGATGGGATTTATAGTAACTCTAGGACTTACCGTGCTCGTCCAGCAAAATGTTGTCTGGCTTAATGTCTCTGTGAACACATAAAAAAAGTTCAGTTAGGAAAAACGTTCTGTTGACACTTCACTCTAACAATGCATCTGGATGCAGCAGAAACCCAGTAAAGCATCACATTAACGTGTCAGTTGTAAAATGAAGAGACATAAAGAGCAGCGTCGCTGGAAATCCAGAAAATGAGTCCTATACGATTACAGATGACAGTCACAGCATGCTTTGAGGTGCAGAAACTTGTTTCTGCTACTGAATAAAAATAAAAAGGAAACAGCGACTTTTAATCTCACAATTCTGAAATTTTTCTCAAGGTCATATTTCACAGTTTTGAGAAAAGCAGTGAGATTTGTGGCATATAAAAACTTGCAATTGCAAGAAAAATGTCTGAATTGTGAGAAAAAGTCAACTTTTTCTTTCATGTCAAAACCAAGCAACGCTGAATCTTGAATCTTGCTGAGCAAATAAGTTCCCCTCCGGGAACATCGAGCTGCGTCGAGACGCTAGGGGAACGCCATCAGCGTTGTCCAGCTCTGAATCATATGTGTAATCAGTCAAAATTGACGGCCAGACGTCAGGTGCGGTGACGTCACGACCAGGATGCTTAAAAGCACGTGATGTGCAGCCGGCGCCAGCTTTTTTGTCATTCAGCAAAGCTCTCTGTGTGTGTCAGTCGAATGTGTTCTGTGAGTCTGTTACTATCAGATAGGAAATAAGAAAGTTTATTCTTAAAAAGATAGGCAAAGAAAGACTAGAAGCAGACATATCAAAGGCCAATGAGGGCGAAAGTAGATCACGTTACAGACTGTGTGTTCCTCTCTGACTGGAGGCGAAAACTCTCTTTGAGGAGGGAGTTTTTCACCTGCGTCCTCGCAGCACCTGCCACGCTGCCGCTGAGGCGGAGCAGTGGCTGTGCTCGCAGATGATTAGATGGGAAGATTAAGACGGGTGATCCCCTATCTTCTTTTCCCATCAGATCCAGCGTCCGCTGTAATGCATTGTGCTCCCGCCGGGCACGCTCCGAGGAGTGTGTCCGCGCCTATGAATCTCGCGCTCCCGCTGCTGCTGAGGCACCGCGGCGAGTGAGATCACGGGGATCGCACATAGATCTGGCGGACGGGTTGGAGACGGGTTCGCCTTATTTCCACCTGTATTCCCCAGGTCTAGCGCTCTCCCGGGGCGGAAGCCTAAGCTGTAGTTCTTCCCCCTTGAGTGAGAGTGCGCTAATCTGCAGCAGTTTCTCTCCAAGAAGATTTATTTGTTTTGTTCCGAGCGGCTCTCGCGTTGCCGAGGCAACGCGCGCATTATGGTGATTCTCGGTTCATTTATGCACTTCAGACCGTGTTTACTTGTCTGGGTGTTTGACTGCATTTAATTTTGAATAATTAACTATGCATTTTATCCGACTATGAAAGTTAGATATATATTTATACATATATATATATATATATATATTGTAGAGAAATATATACAATTATATATCGTATATGACATACAAGAGCCTCTTGGGATGCTTCTCAAGTGAGAGCACAATGTTTACCTCTCTTCCTCCAAGGAGGTTGAGGTGGTCAGCTTGGGCTGCTGGGCGGAGCAGCCCCAATTGTGTTCCAGCTCCTTATTCGGGGAATGTCACTTCTCGTACTCGCCAGAATCGGAGTCAGAGTGACGCGCCCGGGCCGAAGACGGATCTGCGGATCGATAGTCTTCGGCCAGAACGCCCTGATGCAGGGCCTTGAGGGCCGGCCCCTCTGGGGAAGAGCGGTGTACACCGCATTACACGGTGCCCGTCTCTCCTCAGTGCCCTCAGGAGATCAGTCTGCTAACCCTGCCAGTGTTCTAGGGCACAGCGGTCTCCAGCGAGCGCTTCTCTCAGTCTCTTCCGCCCAGAAATGTAGCGGAGAGGGGAGGCTCGCTACCCCTTCGGGGGTCTCTAGAGCAGCTAGATCGGCCGTCCCCTGCCGGTCCTCCGTTCCAGGGCACCGAGCTAGCCGCTCTAAGTACACCAGAGGCCAGTCTCAAGAGACTGGTTCCCTTAGTAAGTCACCTGGCGGTGTGGGAGCCCTTGCCAAGCGTGTCTTATTGGGGTCTGCCTGAGCAGACTCTGGTTCCTAGTCTTCCTTAGAGATGACGTAGGTCTGAGGACCGTCATTTCCAATAGGAGGCTTCTGAGGCAGTCCTGATGCCAAAGCCCAGGACTGGTGAGGGCAGGCCCCTCTGGGGAAGAGCGGTGTACACCGCATTACACGGTGCCCGTCTCTCCTCAGTGCCCTCAGGAGATCAGTCTGCTAACCCTGCCAGTGTTCCAGGGCGCAGCGGTCTCCAGCGAGCGTTTCTCTCAGTCTCTTCCGCCCAGAAATGTAGCGGAGCTGGGAGGCCCGCCACCCCTTCGGGGGTCTCTAGAGCAGCTAGATCGGCCGTCCCCTGCCGGCCTCCGTTCCAGGGCACCGTGCTAGCCGCTCTAAGTACACCAGAGGCCAGTCTCGAGAGACTGGTTCCCTTAGTAGGCCACCCGGCGGTTTGGGAGCCCCTGCCAAGCGTGTCTCATTGGGATCTGCCTGAGCAGACTCTGGTTCCTAGTCTGAGGCCTTAGAGATGACGTGGGTCTGAGGACCGTCATTTCCATTAGAAGGCTTCTGAGGCAGTCCTGATGCCAAGGCCCAGGACTGGTGAGGGCAAGCCCTCTGGGAAAGAGCGGTGTACACCGCATTACACGGTGCCCGTCTCTCCTCAGTGCCCTCAGGAGATCAGTCTGCTAACCCTGCCAGTGTCCAGGGCGCAGCGGTCTCCAGCGAGCGTTTCTCTCAGTCTCTTCCGCCCAGAAATGTAGCGGAGCTGGGAAGCTCGCCACCCCTTCGGGGGTCTCTAGAGCAGCTAGATCGGCCGTCCCCTGCCGGTCCTCCGTTCCAGGGCACCGAGCTAGCCGCTCTAAGTACACGGGTCTGAGGACCGTCGTTCCCTTAGGAGACTTCTAAAGCAGTCCTGATGCTACATTCCAGGACTTATGAGGGCAGGCCCCCCTGGGGAAGAGCGGTTTACACCGCATTACACGGTGCCCGTCTCTCCTCAGTGCCCTCAGGAGATCAGTCTGCTAACCCTGCCGTGTTCCAGGGCGCAGCGGTCTCCAGCGAGCGTTTCTCTCAGTCTCTTCCGCCCAGAAATGTAGCGGAGCTGGGAGGCTCGCCACCCCTTCGGGGGTCTCTAGAGCAGCTAGATCGGCCGTCCCCTGCCGGTCCTCCGTTCCAGGGCACCGAGCTAGCCGCTCTAAGTACACCAGAGGCCAGTCTCAAGAGACTGGTTTCCTTAGTAAGTCATCTGGCGGTGTGGGAGCCCTTGCCAAGCGTGTCTTATTGGGTCCTGCCTGAGCAGACTCTGGTTCCTTAGTCTTCCTAGAGATGACGCGGGTCTGAGGACCGTCGTTTCCAATAGGAGACTTCTAAGGCAGTCCTGATGCTACATCCCAGGACTTATGAGGGCAGGCCCCTCTGGGGAAGAGCGGTTTACACCGCATTACACGGTGCCCGTCTCTCCTCAGTGCCCTCAGGAGATCAGTCTGCTAACCCTGCCGTGTTCCAGGGCGCAGCGGTCTCCAGCGAGCATTTCTCTCAGTCTCTTCCGCCCAGAAATGTAGCGGAGCTGGGAGGCTCGCCACCCCTTCGGGGGTCTCTAGAACAGCTAGATCGGCCGTCCCCTGCCGGTCCTCCGTTCCAGGGCACCGAGCTAGCCGCTCTAAGTACACCAGAGACCAGTCTCGAGAGACTGGTTCCCTTAGTAGACTATTCGGCAGCGTGGAACTGCTGCCAAATGTGTCTCGATGGGTCACGCACACTGTAGAACAAGGCTATGTGGCGCTCTGCCGCAGCCTTTCTACGGGCGAGCAAGCTCTGGTAATGGAACAAGAAGTGGGCACTCTCCTGAGGGAGGAGACCATCGAGGTGGTCCCTGCTCTAGACAAAGAGTCCAGGTTCTACAGCCGTACTTCATTGTTCCGGGGAAAGGGGTTGCGTCCGTCTTAGATCTAAGCTAACTGAACCGCTCAGTCACATGACTGAAGTTCAGAAAGCTCTCTTCGAGCACGTTCTCTCACCAGATCCGAGGACTGGTGGTCACGAGCGATCTAAAGATGCATACTCCTTCCCCATCACAGGAAGTTCCTGAAATGTGCTTTGGGGGCAAAGCGTATTAATATCGGGTTCTTCCCTTCGTAAAGGATAGGAGCAGCCATCCTGTCGAGGCAGGCATCCAGCTCCGCTAAGGGGCTGGATGCTATGGTACAATCGTGGCTGAGGCTTCGTCTGTACGCCTCCCCCGATCGCTCAGCTCCTGGGAGTTCTAGAGAGAGTGCGCATGGACGGGGTCCTTCTATTGAAAAACCCTGTTCTGGCCGGGCCGAGTATAGTCTCTGACCCGATTTCTCTCCTCGACGGCTCTCCATGGGGGATTCCCGTCAGGAGGGATATCCTCTCACTGGCAGCGGGCATGATCTTTCACCCCCGCTCGGAGTTGTGGAAACTATGGGTGTGGCTCCCGAGGGGGCACAACTCATAGCCTCTGGTCTCTCAACTGAGGTTGCTGAGACCATCCTCCAATCTAGAGCTCCCTCAATAAGGAAACTGTACGCCCTGAAGTTGAGACTCCGGGTGCGGAGACCGCCAGCTTGATCCAGTTAACTGCCTGTTGGGACAGTGCTGGAGCTCTCGCAGGCCCGTTTCTCCGCAGAGTTAGCCCACTCCACCCTGAAGGTCTACGTGGCGGCTATAGCACCTACCACGCCCCTCTTGGTGGCCTTTCAATAGGCAAACTCTCTTTTTACGTTTCCTCCGGTGGAGGCCAGGGTGCTTATGCTAAGTAGTGGATCTGGATGCTCTCCTATGACCTCGAGTCCTCTGATCTCCCCTCGCCTTTGGGAATCAAGGCTCACTCTACTTAAGGTATGGCGGCCTCCAAGGCCTTCTGGCAGGTGTACCTGTGCAGGACATCTGTGACGCTGGTGGGTGGGCTACGCCCCTAACTTTCCAGGTTCTACGACCTGGCTCTGCGAGCCACCCCTGGCTTGTCTTTTCCCTTGCCATAGCTGTGCACTCCACACACTAAGCAGGGATTTGCAAGTATGGCGGCGTGGATATCTCGTTCCCCTAGCGTCTCGACGCAGCTCGATGTTCCCGGAGGGGAACGTCCCAGGTTACGTATGTAACCCTGGTTCCCCGAGGGAACGAGACGCTGCGTCGCAGGGCCATACTTCCGGCATCCCTACTAGAGCTATGCTTCATTCCTGGAAGCTGGCGCCGGCTGCACATCACGTGCTTTTAAGCATCCTGGTCGTGACGTCACCGCACCTGACGTCTGGCCGTCAATTTTGACTGATTACACATATGATTCAGAGCTGGACAACGCTGATGGCGTTCCCCTAGCGTCTCGACGCAGCGTCTCGTTCCCTCGGGGAACCAGGGTTACATACGTAACCTGGGACGTTAAGTCAGAGGCGTGTTTCCATTACAGATTTGCACAAAACTTTGGTAAATTGTTATACATGTCGATAAAAAGGTATTTCGAAGTTACAGCGTTTCCATTAACCAATGTTTTGCGACTAAATCGTAACTTTTTGCCTCTCGTGATAAGCCATGGCAACGGATTTTGGTGAGATTTGAGGGATTTTGGCTATATTTATTCAAAGGAGGCGTAAGCGTGTATCTTTACAGACGCAGTGAGGAGACACGCTTCATAACATGCGTGGTGTGGCTGGAATAAACACAAGCATCGATGAGCGGTCGTATCAGAGCCATGTGCGGTGTAAATGATCTAAGCATTAATGGCAGGGAAAGCCCCTTATATTCGAGAGCGACCACGTATGAAGTGTTTCTTGGAGGTTATAGTACATTGAATAATGATTATGTGACTTTTCACATACGCCACGTGACCTGTAAATGCGAAAAAAAAACAGTTTCCATTGCACTTTTGCGAATTATTAATTTTTTTAATTGCTTGAAAAACCACCTCATGCGAGCGTAAAAACTTTTTTGCGATATATGGGCGTTTTTGTGAAATTGATGCATTTTCATTAGCGTATTTTCAATTCGCAATTTTAATTTGTGCAATTTGAAGGGTAATGAATGAAACAGAAGAAGCATTGGATGCAAGCTTGCAGGTGAATGGAAGAAAGAAGCAGGGTTTACGCAGAATAAATGATCGGTCTTAATAATGTCACCAGAGAAACATTTAGAAGATATTCCTAGTTACGACATTTTATCGTTCAAACATAAATAAATAGCATGCATTCAGAAAATAGCTTGGGTGATTTTTTTTCCTCCATTAGTTCATGTTTATACTCTAAGCATGTTTATAAAGAGTATCAGAATAATAATGCATCTGGTTAAATGTCAGAGAAAGCCATCAATATTCATGTTATCAGATGAACACAAGGCCACACACTTACAGTATGCTGAACATGCATATGTACGATAGTGTAAGCAATGTTTATGAACTTAGCCAGTCATTTTAATGGCTTATCATGTAGTGTAAAACAAAATACGAAAGTAAACAAATCTATTAAACAATGACTGGCGAATCCTGTATCATTTAGGCTACGTATATCCAACAAGTATTACATTTGCATAAAACTGTTAAGGGTGAGTTAATATGTTTGGATTGATTGACAACACCTTAATGTTATTGAAATGCATTACTGAAGAACTAAATAACTTGTAAATCACTCACCAGTGAGAAGAACAAATAAACATTTCCATTAGGTATGATACTTCCCACCTTAAATCTTCCAGGGACATTTCTAACCTTATTCAATGTATGCATCATCTTTCATGTACATTTATGCATTTATTAAATGAATGCAATTAGAATAAAAAAGACATCAAATGGCTGATATCAATACAAATTAAAACAATCAACAAAATCCATCATTGCACTGCAGATGCTGCATCCGAAGATGAATTTAATTGCATTTACACAGACTGTTTAATGCAGTTCAGAGATGCCATGAATGCATTTATATATTAGCATTTTAAATATTAAATAAAATGAACATAGAACTACGAAATTCTACTTTAAATGTGCAACTAAAACCACCAAGTCTTAATGAGTGAGTCATTGATTCACTCATTCAACTGATTCGTTTGAAACGGCTGATTCATTCAGGAATGAAGCAAGTGACTTTCTGATTTCAGAACCGCATACTCGAATACTACTACTCTCACTATTTATGCCATTAAAATGCATACTAAAAATAGTAAGAGTAGTGCACTAGTATGCCACTGTCTTTATGAATGGCTTATTGAATCATTGACTCACTCGATTCATTCATAAACATTGAATAATTCAGGAACTAAACACTGCTGCGTTGATCAGAGATGCAATGATTGTCACAATAGAGTCCACACTGACAGCATTTTGTCAAAAATCATCACTTGATGTTAACTTGAACAAAACATTTCCTATATACTGTTACAAATAATGTCAAAATGAATGTTTGGAAACGTAATCTGATATTTCCTACTGACACACTGCAGCAAAAGATAGAAATAACTGACTTAAATAAATGTAGCTGGTGAAAATACTAGTGTACTAATCATTTTGGCCTCCACTGTAGACAGCTAGAAAGCTCACTAGATTGTGAAACAGAGCGGGCTGAGTGATAACATTTAAAACATCGAACCAAAAAGATGTTTCTACACATTAATTACCCACTAAATTATAATCCATAGACCAATTAACGTCAGCTTTGCATATCAAAGCGAGGAGATGCTGTTGACAGTTCACAGGTTTTCTCCACAAACAGGTGAGCTCAGGTGAGAAAGGTCAAGCGTGTTGAGTTTAATGAGCTGACATTTGCACAGAGCTGCGTATCAGCAGCACACATTAAACCTAACGATGCTGCTCGTCACGGCAGCTGCTGGATGGTTTCCTGGGCAACAGGTGTCAAGGCAACCTGCCTCCAGCCGGTTATATGTGCTTCCATCCAATCGGCAGTTACTATGTTATTAGTTATGTCTATAAACATGTATGTGTCTGTTTACAGTTATGTAGTGCAAATCAAGCCAAGCTGGAGAATTAATCCACAAATAAACCTGATGATTTAAATATTGAATATGTAATTCCGGTTTTGTTTCTGCACAGGTAATGAGTGCTGTCTTTGTTTAATTAAGCTCATTTTCCTCCTATCTTTAACGGCGATGGTACTTTACTAGTGGGAGCTGTCATTTCCTATTATAACACAATCAACAATCTCTTGAATGTATTCTGACACACTTTATTTACATTTTAAATATTTAAGTAGTTTGAGAGAGTTGTGAAACTCTATGGACTCTTTTCCAGATGATGCACTTTAAATAATAAAGAAAGAAAGAAAGAAAGAAAGTTTTGATGTTTTCTGCAGAAACTCTGAGCACTTTTCATATCCTTTATCCTTGCTGAAGCACTTTTGTTTCAATCTATAAAAATAATCAGCCTATGTTATAGTTTGAAGTTAAAGATATTAATATTAATAAGGTACGCCTGAGCATCTTATGGTTATTTGACAACAGTGATTTCACATTTCTTGTTTGTATGAAGGCTAAATACAAATAAAAGTTGAACATTCTTTTATTTGTACTGTTTTTATTTGTAAAATATTATTTAGGTTTATAAGAAGAGGTTTCATAGACTTGGCAAATTCATTTTTCAGAAGTTTATAGGTACAGACATCCATTGTGGGCATTCTTGGCAGTTTTCTGAGGCTTTTTAAATATTATTCATATCCATATCGGAATTCTATTATATCAACCGAAATTAAGAAATATGTCGTGATATAAATTTTAGCCATATCGTATAGTATGACCGTCCTCACTTTTGGGTTTACTTGTGGGACTTCAGAGGGCTGTAGAGGCCAATCCACGATCCGCATACTTTGGTGCAGTATGGACAGGAGAGAGAAGTAATTGTTGATAATGGTGGAGCCTTTTTATCTTTCTCCTTGCGAAGCTGTCAACGGTGGAGTTCTATTTCATGATTTGCTGCACCATCCTGCACGGATTTCTTCCAGGAACTTCTGTCCAGTGCAATGTGTTCCCAGTTGCTCGAAGTAATATGGAATTTCTTCAAGTTGGCCTTAATGTTGTCCTTATAACGTTTCTTTTGTCCACCAGTTGCTCGACTGCCTTCCTTGGCCCGTCCATCGAAGTTGATACTGCATTACAGTAGTGGTTATGCTGGTCGTGTCTGCTTCCTCCAAGATGCTGATGTTAGTGCGTCTGTCCTTCCAGCTGATCCTCAGAATCTTTCGTAACGATCTTTGATGGTATTGTTCCATGGCTCTCAGATGCCTGCTGTAGGTGGTCCATGACTCTGCTCCATACAGCAGGGTCGGGAGGATGACAGCTCTGTAGACCAGAAGTTTTGTTTGGGCTGATAAGTCTCGATCGTCGAAGACTCTTCTCCTGAGCCTGGCGTAGGCTCCACTGGCACAACTCAGGCGATGGTTAACCTCGGAGTCTATGTCAGCTTTTGAGGAAATTATGCTGCCGAGGTAAGGGAAGTGGTCCACATATTCAAGAGTGGTGTTGTCCACTTTTATGTTTGGCTGGATTTTAAGGTGGACATTGATGTAGGACCTTATCGTATAGCCCTAATATGACCCCTGCTTTACATTAACATGCTGCCACAATATCAAATATGGAAATATCAGTAAGTCTTCTCAATTGCGTGCTGAAATAGAAGATCTGGTGACATGTAAGCAACAGCTGTGCATCCCGTACCGTTATTAAGGTGCTTTGAGTTCAGTGACTTGATGACAGTTATACTCATTACTTGTCAATTATATGTAAAAGCTCTTGGAGTTGAATCACGTGTTATAATAGTGATGTGGGAACACCTCACACACCTGGTCTTTCTCAGAGCTCAGTGTTATCTGATCACCCGAACCCATCCACCGACTTTTCTATCGCTTGACTGCCCCAACAAGCTATTAGCAGGATCTAATGACCTCATTACATCACATATCATGATGAGGGCTGAAAGTGAGCCGGCTCCTGGTCACCGGATCCCTGCTGAGATACTCAAGACCAGAGGGACACTAGCTCTTCAATGAACCCTTTGTGTGCGGCTCAATGTTTGCTAGTGCTGTTTGATGAAGGGACATGGCTGATTTTCACCTTACCTGGACTAATCTGGACATGCGTTACCCTTTAATGGCCGTTTGTCCAATAAAACCAACTCCATGATTAGAATATCCCACCAATATTTTCACTATCAACTCTATGCATTGCATATTGGCTGTTTATTAGTACGTATGAAGCACATATTAATGTCTTATTCTTCACGATCATATTTTAGATCTCTTAATCGCCACCCCATACCTAAATGTAACAGCTACCTATCTATTATTAAGCAGCTAATTGGGAGTTTATTAAGGCAAAGTCATAGCTAATAGTTAGTTAATAGTGAGAATCGGACCTTAAAATAAAGACTTGACTTAAAATAACTCTGCCTATCCATTTGTGGTGCTCTTGACAGTAATATTTGTGGAAAATAGAAGACAATTAATCAATATATTTATTGTGATTGTAGTGTGCTCTGGCCATAGTGGGGTAACTTTCCTTGGCAGATGAAAAACAGTATAATAATACATAAAATAGCTGTTTAAATTAGGTTTTAAACCCAAGTCATTCAGCATTAATTCAACGATGCTCATTTAACTCAGTTTTGTTTAACTGTATAAGCTGCAGGACTGTTTATTTGCCATATTTTCTGTGTTTCTCGCTGACATACACATATACATGTTATTATACAGTTTCAGAGTTTTTGCATTTACAGACCTGAGCTCACAACCTCTTTTTATTCTTTACTCTAAAAGGGATATTAATTGACATGAGCACTTATTATTACTTATCACAGTTATGAAACAGGCTAATTTTCATCTGCAGTCCCTGGCAGGTTGATGGTATAAAGTATATGACTATAATTAGTAAATGATAAGACCATAATATGGTGCATTAAAGAGTCCTAAAAGCACATGCCAGTAAACATTAACAGAAGCATATTGACACAAACACAACAAAATGACTCCAAAACATATGCAGACAGATTATGAGTCTGATTATGGTTTTAATTATGATGAATTATGAAGACTATTACGTGGTGGTGGGGCCATACAAAACACTTTATATAAAATATATGCAAATGTAATCATGTTTTCTCCATTTAAAATATCATATTTAGTTTTAAATCAAATTTTACAATGATGATATTAAATTGACCTCTTATCCAATGTTTTCAAAGCCTGCTTATAGAGTATTTCTGCTGATTGTAATGTTATATGATGATATGTCAGAATTTAATTTTATTCAGTTTGCCTAGTAAGATGTAAATAAATTAATAATAATAACTAAATCAATTATTTTAAGGTCCAATTCCCCCAATAACAAACCATTAAATATGACTTTTGCCTCAATAAACTCCTAATGTGCTGCGAATTTCTGTAGTTAATGTATTTTATTCAGTTTGCCAAGTAAGATGTAAATAAATTAATAATAATAACTAAATCAATTATTTGTTCAATTAAAAGGTCATCATTTACTCCAATTAAACCCAAAAGACCCCCTTTTTTTGTAAGAAAATAGTTGTTTCACAAACGTTAATTAAAATCATTAAATATGTTTTATACTTAAAACTTACAAACTTTTGCCTCAATAAACTCCTAATGTGGAAGGCGGCTGTGTATTAATAGACTCTCCATCAAATTATTAGTAAGGTACAGTAGTTGTAGTTTCTTATTTTAATGTAAATTTACATCCAATATTGGGTTGGATCAGGGATTGTTTTTTTTGTGTAGAATAGGTGGTGTTGTTGGTGCTGTGTTTTTGTGCTTCGCTAGTTTAATTTCAAAACTTCAGAATTTTAATTTACTAATACACAGATATCATACCCTAAGAGGAAACTCGTTAGTGTTCTTCTTTTGCTATAAGGGGTCCCTAGGCATGCATTTTATTTAGTATTTATATTAATAAGCGGGTGTTAAACTAGTTAATACTGTGCTTTTTGTTCATGAGAATTGGTCCAATGGTGGAAGTCTTGAATTGGAAAGTCTTGTTTGTCTCTGAAGTGTATTTTACTTCGAAAACAAAACTCTGAAAATTCAAGACATAATTACAAATATTTAGGAATAATAGAAAGTCTTTTAAAAAACAAGTAAGAAGGGTTATAAATAATGTTAAATTTAATATAAATAATTTTTAAAATATAAGGCACCAATTTACACGAGATTCTCCCTCATCTTGTAGTCACAGGCAGGTGCGACCACACAGCCTGTGTATTAAACCTCTGTACTCTCTTTATAAACACTTCATTATTTACTGACTCACGTCATAGGACAAGAGTTAAACCCAAAAGACCTCTCACTTTTTTTGTAAGAATTCCTTACCTACAAAATCAGTTGTTTTTAAAATTAATTTCACTTGAACAAATTTCCTGTGTTGTAAGTACACCCTGGATATATGTATTGTTATGTCTTATGTGGTGTATATGTAATATTGTATGTTTTTTATGTTGCCCAGGGACAGCAATTAAAATCATGCACAATTACTTTTAGTACTTATATGTGTGAATAAACTACACATTGAAATAAACATAAGCAGGTCACAACATAACTCTAAAGTAGCCAAACTACAGCTTTGTGTGATGAACACAATGAGATCCAGTTTGTTATTTGCTGATAATCTCACCCTCAAATGATGCCCTGAAATATTATTCATGTTTAAATTTACAAATGAATAAATACGTTTAATGTCATTGACACTGAACTGAAATCTATAAATTAAATTTGAGACAATTTTGATAATGATCTATCATTTTTAATTGTTGTCTACTGTATAAGACTTGGCATATTGCACACAGTAGTTGTTGTTATGGTATATATATATATATATATATATTTACTTTTATTTTTAAAGAGAATGAATTAATACATTATTTTAAGGTTTATTTATTTATTTATACTTTTTTTTTTTTTTTACTTTTCGTTTTTAAGAGAATTAACTGTTTTCCCCTTTTGTGTTTTACAATAAAATAACAGCATGCACATGTGTGAAGATATGAGAACGAGTAATACAGAGAGCGCCAGCATCTCATTCTTTGGCAAACTATTCCTTCACTGAGCCGAGACTAAAGGTCAAGCTGAAAGCAGATGTGCAACTCGAACACATATCATATCCTGAGAACAAAATGAGATGTGACATATTCTTAACAGCTCATACACATGCACTAAAATAAGCAGAGGAGAGAGCAAAACACATGACTCTAAGACTGCGCAGCACATCGACTCAAGATAGATCTGAGCTGATTCAAGCTGACAGCTGTCACTCTATGTGAGAGGACAGTCAACATCCATTACCAAACAGATCAAGATAATAATGATCAAATAAACCTTTCACCTTTCATACACACGCCAGGCATCTTCGTCCAGCTTTTCAGTCATGATGCTCTCACATTTTTGAGGTGTGTTTTGAAGATTATTTTTTGTATATCATGCATTTTTTAACCGCTTATTTATTGTACAACAAAGCCATTAAACATTGCATGCAATAACTATATACAAACCAGGGTTTGCATTGAGATGGCATCCGTTTTATGAATTTTTATCTCATGACTATTCAGGTAAGTTTAAGATGGCGAAGACTTAGCATGTTATTTTTTTATTGAAAACGTGGTGAAGAACCTATTAATAAAACCATTTAAAATGATAAAAACTGAAAACAATATAGAAATATGGCAAACTGCACAGAAATACCATGCATGTAAAAATAGGCTGTTGATATAATTATGACTAAATGTACTCGTGTGATTGATTTGCATGCATCGTGTTGTTCTGTTATCAGTAAATTCAGTCTCAGTAATATTTTATACTATTTTGAAGTGTTGCATTCTTCTTTGGCATCTATTTATTGGCATGTTTTTATAGTAAAGGGCTGCTGCTGACAGTTTGTCTCTTCTAGTGTTTTGTTTCGTTCTGATACATTGAATGTGAAAGGAAAACGTCAGTCAGCATGCACTACAAATATGCAGCTAGTCTTTTGATTTTATTGGATTTCATATGAACTTTAATATGACTCAATGTTGAGTTCAATGTTACAGTCACCAAAAATGTCAGAATTCATCAGTTATGAAGAAATTCAGCTCAGTTCAGGTCAAGTTTAGTTCTCATCTGATATGAAGTATATAACTGATCTAATATGTACAGTAAGAGTAAATTCTTTTAATGAGTTTGCATGACTTTCCTATAATACTAAACGCAACTCAAACATCAGTTTAGAAAACAAATCTTATGTGAATAGTGCAGATGCAGAATGGATGTGTTAGTGCATGTTTTGGTCGTTCTCACGCTCCTCTTTTGAAGAGCTCATCTCTTAAGATCTGTTAATTGAGCAGCACTCTAGCGTTAATAATTCAGGTAGCTGTGGGTGTATTGTTTTCGTCTCAGGAGCGCAGTGGGACCAGGAGTGTCTTTCTTTAGGAACGGAAACGCACCGGAGGCTGATAAACACATGTGCTGTTCCTCATGTGATATAAGAGACACTGTATTACAACATACTGCTATTAAGACAACATAACAGGACTAGTTAGTGGGCTAAAGTACAAGCGGCAGTGCTGCAGTTAAAGTTAAAAGCTCTTGCTAGTGCAATAGAGTATGTTTTCATTAACAAAACGGTCACACTTTATTTTAATGTCCAATTCTCGCTATTAACAAACCCTTGAATTCTTCCTCAATAAACTCATAATTTGCACTTTATTAATAGTTAGTAAGGCAGTTGTTTAGTTTAGGTATTAGATACGATCAGGAATATGATAATGCAGAATATGTGCTTTATAAGTATTAGTAAACAGCTAATATGTTAATAATAGGCATGCTAATAAGCAACTAGTTCATAGAGAGAATTGGTCTCTAAACGAAAGTGTTACCACAATGTTTTTAAAGGGGTCCTAATATGCCCTTTTCTGAAGTCTTGATTTAGTGTCTGGGGTGTACTAGAACAGGTTTTCATGCTTGATTGTTCCAGAAATGCACTTATTTTCACATATTTTACATAACTGCAACAACGTCTCAAACGTGCTGTTTAGTTCCTGAATGGATGAAGCCCCTCCTTCTAAAATACAAACTGTGCTCTGATTGGTTACCATGGCTTTCCCAGTGCCTTGTGATTGTGTTCTGACACTCTCTTTACCATAACCGCAGGAGTCACCTGCTCAGCTGGAAATATAAACAATGGCATCGAAACGTTTGATGGGAAAGTTCACCCAAAAATTTAAATTCTGTCATTAATTGATTTCAGATTGATTTCAAATGCTTTTGGGGGGGATTTCAAAGAATGAATAAATGAATGAGTGAATGAGAATGTCCGTTTGGACACTGAAATTACAGCTTCCATCACTGTATGGATAGCATACTGCGGTCGTTTTGGAGATTAAGTGGTAACTGATTCTGCCTACACTATCTGACCGTGACAGAATGGCCAGCCGATCCTAAAGACTGGATTTAAACAAACAAACAAATATGACAATGTCCATGTTATAACCAGCATATCACCTGCATGCAGTCCTTAGTTAAATATCCTGCTGTACAGAGATGAAGTAATCTCCTGGATTTCTCTAATTCATAATAAGGCTGTTGATGAATTATTACTGTCTGCAGCAATGAGCTCTTTCATTTGTCCTGATTATCTTTCTTCCCATACGTCTGTCTGGGACGAGAGAACAGCACATTTATCCAGAATTGACAGTTTATATGGGCTCGGATTTAAAGTTTGGCTCTTCAGTAAGTGAGATTTAGTCCAGATATTCACGATAATATAATGAAGCATATACTGCTGATGTGTGATTCATTAAAAGGGGTCATATAATGTGATTTTAAGTTTTTCTTTCTCTTTGGAGTGTTACAAGCTGTTTGTGCATAGATAAGATCTCTGAAGTTACAAAGACTAAACTAACTAAACTACTTAACTACAAAGTTAAGACTTGACCATGCCCCCCTAAAACGTCTCATTTAAACACCCCCCCCCCCACATGTGTGCATCACAGTGTGGGAAGATCTGTATAACACCCCCCATACGTACACTCAATGAAAGAGGTGTGAGTATTATTCTCTCTGTAGTATTGTTGCTGCCGCCGGCACCGTGTTCTGGAGACGCTGTGTTTCGTTGTGAAAGAGAAAGTACTTTGTTTGTGCTTCCAAAAGAGGACACAACTAGAAATCAGTGGTTAAGCTGTATTTACAACACTGTCCCAGAACAGTTCAACCCAAATATTAGAGAGTGTGCAGCGCTCTTTACGGAGGACTGTGTCCTGAACCTGGAAGAGTAACGTTAGCCTACAATACCGGCTGCACAAAGACTGTTTCTATAAAGTGGCGTAACTCACAGTCTCTAAGTACATTTTCTTATTTAAAGATTGGCCACTGACGATTCAAACACGAGTTTTGAGCTGTGTAGAGTAGTGCTTGTTTGGCGTTTCTACGATCACAAAAGCAGTCATGGGGTTATGTTATGTGTTAGGCGTAAAAAGACAATATGAGTCATTATAATCAGTAATTATGTCCCCACTGGATGCAACAAATGCCTTGTTTATAATGTTTTTTATTGTTTTTATATCATCGCACCGGGACACAGAATCAAAATACGGTGAGGGGCGTAACATTTCCGTCTAACGCTTGAGGTATTCGGCCAATCACAACGCACTGTATAACTGGCCAATCAGAGCACGCCTCGCTTCTCAGAACGATGAGCTTTGTATAAAGCGGTCAACATGTTTCAGAAAGACGGGGCAGAGCAACAATAATGTGCAGAATGTGGAAAATAGTGTTTTTTTTACTTTAAACTGCATAGACACATTGCATTACACCACATACAACAAATAATGTTATTTTTAGCAACGTCACATGACCCCTTTAATGTACTAAAGGTATATAACTAAAATGCTGCTCTCTCCACCTGGGGAATGTCAATTTACCCCCTAGCCGCTCCGCCATCGAGGGTAGTGAGGATGGAGGAAGGAGACGAGCGGCTTCTGGCCATAAAAGGGGCCATCCACGACTTTGTTTCTTCCTCGTGCACCACCAGGAAGAAAGGAACTGAGGCAGAACGCGGTCGTGAGCGGCGCTCTGCGTTGAGAACACAGTCATACAGCCACAAGGGCTCGGGACTGGGCCGTCTGCTGACCTCCAGCCCAATACTCACGGCTGCCTGGGCAAGCATGGCCATCAACTCCATGTCCGAATCAACATCTGATTCTCAGACGGTGCACCGAATGAAATGCTGGGCCACCGTGAAGCAGGCCAGCAGAATCATCCGGGATCCGCACATGACAAGCGCTGCAGGAGGAGTAAGAGGTCCGCTGGGGCTGGCAACTAAGAGAACACAGACTGCGTGGCATCTTTAACAAGACACGAGCTGTCCCCGATTTGCTCTTTTAGAGAAACTGCTTTTTTTAGTTGATAACAGCTTTCATACCACCACTCGGCTCTGAAGCACTGTACTGTTGCCTCTTTATGCCTCTATGCACCGGGAGTGACTCAGCATGCAAAATCCACCAGCCAATTTTTATTGCTGTTTTCTATTAAAATCAGAGATGATTGGGGCTCCCAATTAAAAACCCTAATGTCATCACAACATAACTCGAAGTGACCGACAGATAGGGAACCTGATGAACACAATCTACTACATTACTTCTGTCGTCTGATTAAGAGTTCATGCTTTTTTAAAAGGACTGTTGTTATAATTATACAAAGATCCATCTTCAGCTCAGGTCTTTTTGTTGTCAAATATTTACTGATTTGAATCAAGCAAACATAAGAACGTGTGTGTGTGTGTGTGTGTGTGTGTGTGTGAGTGTGAGTGTGTGTGTGTGTGTGGGCATGTTTATGTGGTTTATGAGGACACAAATTTGTATAATGACATGGGTATAACTGTAAGGAAGGGGTCTGAGGCATGCGGATCCAATTGCACCAATATTTATTAAGCGGGGGCAGAATCAGACAGGCAATGGTCAACAGGCAAAAACAGGAAGATCAGAGGCAAAGCAGAGACGTAAACAATACCAGGCAGGGGTCGAGGTCACAGGCACAGGTTCAGAGATCGTAGGTCGGGCAGTCCGGGGTCACACACAGAGATAACAGATACGGGGAAGAACGCTCAGAAATGTAGCCAGGGCAAAACAAGACTTCGCAGTGAGTGAGTGTTTGTGTGCTGCTTTTATGTGAGTGAGTGAATGAGGTGCAGGTGTGGTGAGGCAATCAGGGTTGATAAGTGAATGGTGACAGCTGTGTGATTGGTGTAATGGTGGACAGGAATGTGTGAGTGCAGTGCATGCTGGGAGATGTAGTCCATGGGTGATGTGCAGTTTGGGTGAGTGGTAACCAGATTCATGACAATAACATAGGTATTACAAGGAGAAGGTGATTTATGAGGACATTTTCAGTGTCCCCATAATTCAAAACGCTTATAAATCATACAGAGTGAGTTTTTTTGAGGGAAAATATAAATGCACCGTCTCCTGTGAGGGCTAAGTTTAGGTGTAGGGTAGGTGTAGGGCAATAGCACATACAGTTTGTACAGTATAAAAACCATTACGCCTATGGAGAGTCCCCGTAAACCATAAAAACCAACATGTGTGTGTGTGTGTGTGTGTGTGTGTGTGTGTGTGTGTGTGTGTGTGTTTGTGTGTGTGTTTGTGTATGGATATGTATATGCATGTATGCATACATATAAATCATATTATTTTGAAGTATTCTTGATTATGTTTTGAATATTTGTTTTTACATTTTAATACATCAAGTATTTGTATCTTGCTTTTATATTTTTACTTGCAATTTTACCTCCTGATGTACTTTCTGCATTCATTCAGTCTTAGTATTGCTTAGCAGAAAAGTAAACAAACTTCAAAATTCAAATTTAAAAACTTGTTTTAAAATCATATCTGCTTCAAATTATGTTTTAATGTATGCTGTAATGTTAACATTTAACCTCCAAACTCAACAGCTCTATTGTCTGTATCTGTATAAGCAAACCAGGCCACACATAGAGAACAGTAAAGCATATGCATGAGATATTTTTCGTTTTAAATTGTTGTTTTTTTGCTTTGATTGTATCACTGGTGTGTAAAAGCTTCATGCAGTCATTACCTGTGGATGATGTGTTTGTTGCGCAGGTAGTGCAGAGCGAGGGCGACTTCACACACGTAGTGCTTGACTGTGCTCTCTGTAAAGTGCACGTTTTGCTGTAAATGATAACGCAGATCTCCTCCCAGCAGCAGGTCAACTACCATGAACATGTCCTCCTCATCTTGAAACGAGTACCTGTGTTAGACAAATGAAGACAGTGAGATCTCATCTATCTTCATAAATTCACATTAAATTACTCGTCTAATTTGGAGTCTTTTACATGTATTTGTTTGACGTGCAATATGAAGATGGCTATTTTAGTAGGATTACTGGATATTTTAGTACAACTGACACACCTGCTTGTTAATGCAAATATCTGCTCAGCCAATCATGAGGTGGCAATCCCTGTTGGGGCAGAAATGTGATCTAAGTGATTTTGTGGCATGATTGTCGGCGGCAGACGAGGTGGTTTGAGTATCTCAGAAACAGCTGATCCCAGATTTTCACTCACTGTAAACAGTCTTGAGTTTACAGCAAATGCAGAAAAACTAAAAACCTCCAGTGAGCGACAGTTCTGTGGCTGAAAAGGCCTTGTTAATTAAAGAGGTCAAAAGCGAATCACCAGGCCGGTAAGAGCATTACATTTACGCATTTAGCAGATGCTTTTATCCAAAGTGACTTACAGTGCATTCAGGCTATGTATTTTTTTTTGTCAGTATGTGTGTTTCCTGGGAATTGAACCCATGACCTTTTGCGCAGCTAACGCAATGCTCTACCACTGAGCCACAGGAACACCACAATATACAGAGCACAACACAGAGCACAACAATATACATATTATATAATAACCACATAAGAGCTCTGAGCCTATTGGCTATTTAAAGGAATAGTTCACCCAAAAAAGATTAGGATGAGTTTGCTTCTACATCAGATTTGGAGAAGTGTGTCACTGCATCAGTGTCTCAGCAATAGTTGTGAATGGGTGCCGTCAGAATGAGAGTCTGATAAAAACATCACAATAATCTACACCACTCCAGTCCATCAGTTAACATCTAGAAAAGACAAGAGCTCAAGACATTAACTGATGGACTGGACTGGTGTGGATTATTGTGATGTTTTTATCAGACTCTCATTCTGACGGCACCCATCCACTGCAGAGCATCCATTGCTGAGACACTGATGCATTGCAACATTTCTCTAAATCTGATGAAGAAGCAAACTCTTCTACATCTTGAATGGATGTAAGTTTTTATTTTAATCAACTATTTATTTTAAAAAGGGAAATGTCTCACCCAAATGTCCTGCTTTAATATATAAATGCCAACAAAGGAAGGAAAGCTGTGTTTGTTGAGCTATGTTGTGGGGTCATAAAGCCAAAGCAAGCACAAGTACAGAACCTCAGTCATAGAGAAGCACATAAATAGTTTCCCTGTTTGTTTGTTTTAGAGAAAGATCTCCCGCTGGCAGGTCTGAGCTTGTTCTGCTCGTGACCTCAGTGACCCCTCGGTCAATCAATGTCAGACTCTCTCGCCAGCTCTACATCAGCAAACACTCATTTTACTCTCATTTGAAAAGCCATTCAGCAAAGCAGCATTGATTTTACAGACTCGCTGCCTGCTGATGTGCCCTTCCATTCATATCTGAAAAATGACTGAGAGCTCTCACAGCATTATATAATCTAAAAAGAGGTTCGCCTCATCATTTTTTCAAACCTTTACACACAAATCCAAGAATTGCACACAAAATGCTTCACGTCTCTTGCAGCACTGCATTCAAAATATCACAAACACACCTCAAAAGCAAACACCTTTGCCATAATATTAATTCCTGTTCGATTTTTGTGTTACATAGAGAATTGCGTCTTGTGTTTTGCAAAAATAGTTTTTTTTGCGTCAAAGGCTGATAATTAGTGTCTGGTTTTACAGATGTAGTTTGTGCTTCTGCTGTTTGAGTGCCAGCTTTCAGAAACTGTGTGACAAGGAAAGATTGTGTGTGTAAGCCGTTGAAAATAACGTACACAAATGTATCATGTTTCTTAAGTACTAGATTAGAAGTGCACTTTTAATAATGGCAAATTAAAAGTTCTACTTAAAGCATATTTTAAATCAAGTTTTAATAAACATCTGGCATGCTTTAAAGAAATGCACTTATTTTGATGTTCACTCACACACTTGAGCACATGCTCTTCAGTCCTTGATTTTAATTTGAACTGTAGTTGTTTGTGAACATGTAATTAAGCTTCCAAAACATTACATTCAAATTGCACTTAAGTCTATTATGTGAAGTATATTATATCTACTTTTATTAAAAGTACAGTATTCTGAAGTATACTTCTTTTTCACGAGGGAGTAGTTAATATTCATGAAGGGCAGCAGATATCTGGAAGTAGACGTTCTCGATGCAGAAAGTAATGTAAAAGAACAGAAAAGCTTTACTTTGACCCCTGGAAATGTCCATGTGTCAGAGACTGAACTCAACACGTATCTGCAGTACACTCAGTGTGGACACAAATAGAACAGCCTGAGGCTTTATGAGAAACATGACAACAATCTGCAGATGTTCTCCTATCACTGCTTAGAGGTCTGCACGGGCTCAAAACTGAAGCCCGAACCCGGCCCGTACCTGAGATCGTCTGACCCAACCCGACCCGACCCGAGCGGCACAGTTAAATTTAGAGCCCGAACCCGACCCGAGATCCCCCCCCCCCCCCCCCCCCCACAAAAAAAAAAAAAAAAAAAAAAAGGAAATAGGCTGCATTTCACCATTGGATGCAAAGAAAGGGATTAATCAAGGCTCTGCCATTTCACAAACATTTAGCAGTTATGACAGTTTGTGAACATCAGGTGCAGCGGTCGCATACATTCTGCCGAGTTTATGAATTTTGTATGGACAAGAAGATGATGACCGTGCAAATTATGGTCATTTTTTGTCAGTTAAGGCTCGTTAGCATTCTGTCTACTTTAAATCAGACATAAGAGCTTAAATAAGATTGTATTTATTTGAATGAATTAATCATTTATTTGAGAGAGAGAGAGAGAGAGAGAGAGACAGATAGAGAGAGAGAGAGAGAGAGAGAGAGAGAGGATCTGTAGACACTGTGATCTACAGCAAATAGAGGATGAGAAACACTTTCTGATGATGTGTCCCAAATATCTCCATGTGAGGGAAACATTTCTCCCCAGATTTGAAGCCCTGATCCCTTCATTTACAGAGCTCAGTGATTCTGAGATAATGCCCTTCTTACTCGGAGAAGATGATAAAACAGCTGCACTCGCTGCTAAATATGTGTTAACCATTCATAATGTTAGATGTTCAACATGATTCACTTGATACTGACCAACTTGATCTTTTCATTTATTTAGAATGATTTTGATTTTATTTATTATTTATGTTGTTATTTATTTACCGTTGTTGTTGTTGTATATACTGTATATATATATTAATGCTTTGGCAACATTGTGCTACGCAGTCATGCTAATAAAGCTCATTTGAATTGAATTGAATTGAATTGAGAGAGAGAGAGAGAGAGAGAGAGAGGGAGAGAGAGAGAGAGAGAGAGAGAGAGAGAGAGAGAGAGAGAGAGATAGAGGGGGGGGGGGGGGAGCGAGATAGAGAGAGACTGAGAGAAAGAGAGAGAGAGAGAGAGAGAGAGAGAGAGAGAGAGAGAGAGAGAGAGAGAGAGAGAGAGAGAGAGAGAGAGAGAGAGAGAGAGAGAGAGAGAGAGAGAGAGAGAGAGAGAGAGAGAGAGAGAGAGAGAGAGAGAGACAGAGAGAGAGAGAGAGAGAGAGAGAGAGACAGAGAGAGAGAGAGAGAGAGCGAGCGAGAGAGAGAGAGAGAGAGACAGAGAGAGAGAGAGAGAGAGAGAGAGAGAGAGAGAGAGAGAGAGAGCGAGCGAGAGAGAGAGAGAGAGAGACAGAGAGAGAGAGAGAGAGTGAGGAAAGTTGCGCGTGCATGTGAACCTGCGTCTGCGCGTCTCTCTCTACAAGCAATGAGGCTTAGTTACTTCAAAAACAGCGATTTTGCCGCCTCATTGCAGATAAATATGATGTTGTGACTTGCGAGTCAGTAGCCTGTCGAAGCTATTTTACTAATAAAAGTTTCCCGTGCTGTTTGTGCGCGATCTCTGATATGTGTGTGCGTGCGTCTATGAAAGCAGCGAAGCCTCTGCATATAGTTTTGGTTTAGCTACAAACCCAAACCCGACCCGAGCCCGAAGCTATCCATTAAACATTAACCCGAAACCCGACCCGAAGCCCGAAAGTATCTCGGGACCCGCGGGTTCGGGTCGGGTAGCAGACCTCTATCACTGCTTAATGTTTCAAGAGTGAACACGCTTAACCATACGCCACAGTGAAATACACTGCAGAGCTCCCTGCATCAGGATGGGAACATCTCAGAATTTATAAGCAGACTCTACATTGTAAAATATTAATATGCAGTGATGTTATTTTAAACAGCTGACATTAAAACATTGCTGTCACCATCAAAAATAAATCAATGGGAACCTACTGTTATATTCAGGTTTGGTCTGTGGGATCATTGTGCCCTTTTTTGTCATTTG